>JADRCD010223659.1:0-17268 GCA_019843815.1 Montemys delectorum
CAGTCAAAACACAGACATCAGAGACTAAATCAATCATTGGTGTGGCCTTCTTAAGGCCAACTAACTCCCATATTTTGCGTACCCTACTCCCACCTTCAAAATATTCAGCTTGAAGAAGTTATAAAGAGTCATCGCCTCAGTTCCCTGGGCTTTGAGGCTGGAGGTGGTTATTATAGGTTGTCTTTCTAGAGAATGTAGAAATGGTTATAATTGGAACAGTGAGGAATAGCTAGAATTGATTGTGTAGCCATAATCTCATTTGATAGAAATCTTTTTTAATTGTTCCTAAGTTGAAGTCATAATTTCTTATTTAGGTACAGAATTTACTTTGATGCAAGATCAAGGTTTTCATTGGTATAAATTTCTTCTATTGATACAGAAATTTTAAAAGTATAGGGCTTAGACCCAGTCCTTCTATAACTGTTATTATAAACTGATCTGAGATGTTTAAGCCTGTGAGTTAAGGGCCAAATAGCTAATTCATGGCTCTGAGTTTATTGTTAGGGTGTTTTCAGATATTTTAATTAGAAATATCTGAGAGTAGTTAATGGAGAACAGTCCAGATAACTTTACATAGATAGTTGGTTTTCAAAAATGTCAGAAATCCACAGAATGTGATATTTAATGTCATTTAATCATTTGTTGTTGAGATAAGTATGCTCCTGACAGCATTCCCTTTCTTGGATTCAAAGAAGAAATTGAGCATCAACAGAGTTCCTCCAGTTATGGTGAGACAGCCAATAGCCAAGAATTGCCTCATTTCATCTACAGACATAATACTGACCAGAAAAAGGACATAATTTATAGGTTAGAACAGTTTAGTTCTGCTGGGACAGAATAGGCTAGTCCTTAATTTCCTGTTTCTCTAGGTCTGTCAGATGATCCTGGGCCAGAAGGCTGAAGACAGGTGGATGCTTCAACTTACTGACCTACTGGGGCTGTATAGGTAGGCAGCTGTCCCTCAAATTTGTCTCAGTTCTGGAAGCCATGTTAGGCTTCCTTATATTTTCAGTTAATATCAGTCATTCTTGGATTTCTGACAGGGTTGAAAAACTAGTTATAGTCTCATAGCCAACCCAGGCTCTTTACTTTGAGAGAACAGACTTGAGAGGATGTTTTTCAGATGGTTTACTATCAAAAGCCTAGATATAAGTCAAGGTAGAATCATATAAGTCTTTTAATTTAGGATAGATGACAATGTTCTATCTTAATGACATAAATAATGGACTAGGTATTAGATCTATCTTATAGTTTATAAATTACATAATGGTAGTAGTTGTGCTTGGTATTTGAGAGAAAGGTTTTGTTATTAGAATAGAAAAGGGGAGGTGTTGTGGATGGACCTGGTGCTGTTTGTATTTTGATCTAATTCCACTCTCCCAAAGTTGGCCAGAGCAAAAATTAAATTATTCTCCTTTTTTCAGATCCCTAGGGATATTCAATCAGAGAAACTTCCAATGGAATGCTGATTTAGAAGCCTGGTTTCCACCTCTATGGGTCACTTGTGAGGAAAATACACACTATGCCACTATTAATATGAATAGTTATACTAATACAGAGAGCCACAGCAGATCATAAAAGGACTAGTCTCCTGGAGGTTTTCATCGGTGCCATTATGACAGCCAAAATACTGTGTTTCTCATGCCTATAGCAGAGATCTCCAAGAATTTATATAAATTCAAATTTAAACAGACAAGTTGGGCTTTGTCATATTTATTCTACAATGTAAAAAAATTCTTCAAGCCTTAGTGTTTAAACCTCAAACAAATGAGGGTGGGTTAATCTCCTATCACCTGCCAGGGCAAAGTCGCCCTGGTAGCATCCACGTGGCTTTCACACATCAAAGAGGAAGACAAAGATGAAACCAACAAAAGACAAGGATGCCCAAATGGGGTTTATAGAGCAAGGATATGAGCACTGCCCAACAGCATCTAAACCTTCCTGTCACACCCAGAGAGTGTGTCAAGGGAGCCTGAGAAAGGTCAGGCATCTCCATGAATCTTCTTTGAATATTGAAACCAAGCACATAAAGCAAGCCAAGGTCTGGATTGCAAGAGCTAAACCCTAATGACTACAGTATTCGTTACATCAGTAATCATTTCCTTACCAGTTCACCCATGTGCTTCTATAGACAGTGTCACATCTCAAGGTCACATCATCAGGAAAGAACACCTGCACTGTATTTCCAGCTCTGGGAAATTCTAGCCAGGGGTTTCCCTCATTGTTAACTGAATTTAAAACTACCCCTTGACAAATAGATCCATAAATCTACTTTCTCAGTTCCTTGTTTTAGTATACATTTAGAAATAGAAGTTAGTAAAGGAAAATGGATTTAGTTTGAAATTTGGTTAATCAGAGAGAGGAGAAATGAAGAATTGTGATTTTTTTTTCTGGCAGGCCATCTCACAGCTTGTTTCTGGCCATCATGGGTTCCCAGTTTCAATTACTCCATTATCCATTAGTGACATAATTACTATGGGATGTAAGACTTTCATGAATTTCTAAATCTGGTTAGGTTCTTTTTTAAAAGGTACATCCCTTTGATTGATATAGAGTAGAAATATTTTATGTTATCTTCGGAGACTAACTTATTTTCTCATGCTTTGTATGCCTGTGGAACAAAGTGACTTGGCAAGTGGTTAGAGAATACAGTGTGACTGACTAAGTGTGGGATACATATGTTTGTTGTTTCCTGTCTTCTCTCCAGATGGAGCTTTGATGTAGCAGCATAGGTCTACAAGTAAATTTGAGAGGGTTGTATTATTGAGACCTGCATGTAACTTGGATTTGTCAAGTTCTAAAGCAGTTAAAGTGGGATGAGAGAAGCAGAATCCTGACAAAGGGGGCCATTTAATGGCAAATGTGGCAAGTTATGCACTGGGATCAGGCCAGAGTTCCTACATTAGAGTTTGATAGAGAACCAGATGCTATGGTATTTAGCTTCCGAAACGATCTTCCAAAAAAAAAAAAAAAAAAAAAGAATTAATTAAAGGGATCAAAGAGGAACTAGTATTTATGACTCCACTCAGTACTGTGGATGAAGACCTTGTTGAATGGGAACTGTCTCAGTAAGTTCTGTAACAAGTATAGCTCTATAGAAGAGCCTTTTAGGGAACCCGGGTACCCAGGTTTAAGTACAGATTTTTTTTTTCAGGCCTTAGATGTGGAAAACACTGGAGCCTTGTTGAATGATGAAACCTGAAGTACTCCATGGTTACTAAAAAAGTCATTGGGGGCAATGAGCATCAACGGTTACATATGAGGGGAAAAAAAGGTGTAAAGCTGATAAACGTTTGGTTTTTGTCCTGGAGGGTGGCAACTACTCACCCCCTCCACAGAAAGTAGCCTGGCATTGGTGCATAAATGTGGGAAAAGAGCAGAGTCCTGCAAAAAGATTTACTTTGTCACAACTCTTCTCAGAGTCCACTGTGAGCTTTGCTCCCCAGTAAGTAATAATACTGGTGGTGGACACTGCATGGGAGCACATGCTGCAACACGTATTAGCGGTTTGCTTAAGGATGTGAACAGTAAAGAGATCTTGTGCTGCAGGTGGAAATGGGAAGCTGAAGGGCAGACATTGTTCACCCAGCCCTAGGCAGATGGGAGTGACTGATGAATACCTTTGGGCCACTGAAGCTGATAATGGTCTGTCAAAAGGGGGAGGATGACGTGAGGGCCAATGGAGATGGTAGTTCAGAATTTGATCTGATCAAATGTCGCTGGAGCTGCAACAGATTAAACAGATAGAAGTCACACATAACTGTATTCTGGGTACAAGTAGAACAGAAATCAATAGCCTAAAAACAAGAAAATCTCCAACACTGGGTAAATCAAACAAATAAGATGGGTGACAGAGGAAGCCTGAGAGGAGCTAACGTATAAAAGACTAAATAAAATGAATAAAATATTTCCAAATATTGAGGAAAAGGTTAATGCGATCCTGAACTTTTAGCACTTGCTGATATTAGATGAATGTCTAAAATCAATACTCTAAATTGTAATCTAACAAATCAAGAGGAAATTAGAAAGAAAAGAGAGGAAAAAAGTAGGAAATAAAAACACAATATTAGACATCAGCAAGATTGAATCCAGGAATCACAAAATAGTGAAGCCATGAGTTGGGTCTTAGAAGAAAAGACAATCAGTAAGCTTACAACCTTCTAAGAAGACTGACAAGATAAAGAAAATGAAGCCAGTCATTAAAACTAATTTTGTGAATGGAGTTGAAATGCTTCCCACAGGCTCATGTTTCTGAATAGTTGGTCCTCAGCTGGTGTCACTGTTTGGAAGGTTTGGAACCTTTAAGGAGAGGGTTTTACTTAACAATTTAAGATATACCCTTTGGTTAAGTCACACTGAAATAAGGACCAGAAAAAGACATTTTTTTTCTTAGAATAAAATGTAAATTGTGGAACACAAATAAAAATATAGTCTACACTAAAGTTAAAATAAAACCCTCTTATTCAAAACAATCTTCCTAAAATGCTCAAATACTTTAAGTTAGGCTTATGAGTAATAATTTTTCTTTGAAGTAAGTCAATAACAACAATATTAATAACAACAACAACAATGAAGTGACACAAAGATGCTAGTCAGCTAAAGTTTAGAATTCTAGGGATGGAATGAAACTGATCAATTTATGACAGTTCTTGAAGATTCCATACACAAAAGTGTATAATCACTTCTGTGAACTACATATTGAAGATTTCTAGGCAAAGTGTCACCAACTGAACGTTCTAGAGAACGTTCTTGGCTAACGTTCTAGAGAAGTCCCTGCCCCTAGTGAGTTCATGGTACAGTGTTGTGCTGCCTAGTTATTTTTTGTTTCTGCTTTAAATTATTTTAAACTTTAGATTTTATTCCCCTCCCAGCCCACCCTCCAACTGTCCCACATCCCATACATCCTCTCACTCCTCTGTCTCCACTAGGATGTCACCACCTCTCACCCCACCAGACCTCTAAACTCCCTGGGGCCTCCAGTCTCTTGAGAGTAAAGTAAATCTTCTCTGATTGGACACAGAACAGGCAGTTCTCTGCTGTATATCTGTTGGGGGCCTCATATCATCTGGTATGTGCTGTCTGGTTGGTGTTGCAGTATCTGAGAGATCTCAGGGATCCAGGTTAATTGAGACTGCTGATCCTCCTACAGGGTTGCCCTCCTCTTCAGCTTTTTCCAGCTTCCCCCTAATTCAACCACAGGGGTCAGCAGCTTCTGTCCATTAGTTGGGTACAAATATCTGCATCTGACTCTTTCAGCTGCTTGTTGGGTCTTTCAGAGGGCAGTCATGAAAGGTCTCTTTTTATGAGCACTCCATAGCCTCAGTAATAGTGTCAGGTCTTGGGGCCTTCCCATGAGCTGGATCCCACTTTGGGCCTGTAGCTGGACCTTCTTTTCCTCAGGATCCTCTCCATTTCCATCCCTGTAGTTCTATTAGACAGGAACAATTATGAGTTTTGACTGTGGGATGGCAACCCCCTCCTTTACTTGATGTCCTGTTTTTCTGCTGGAGGTGGACTCTACAAGTTCCCTCCCCCCAGTGTAGAGCATTTCATCTAAGGTCCCTCTCTTTGAGTCCTGAGAGTCTCTCACCTCCCAGCTCTCTAGTACATTCTGGAGGGTCCCCCCAACCTCCTATCTCCTGTGGTTGCATGTTTCCATTCTTTCTGATGGCCCCTCAAGAATTTCAGTCCTTTCCCCCCACTAAATACCCAATCGGGTTCCCCATCCCCTTTCCCTCTCAGGTCCCTCTTTTGCCCATTATGATATATACACATATATGTATATATGTGAGTGTGTGTGTGTGTGTGTGTGTGTGTGTGTGTGTGTGTGCATATTACTAACATAGAGGATGATAATGTATGGGGGATTATGATAACAAATAACATGTCAGTTTTATAAAGTACAAGTTTCAGAGTGCTGATATGAAGCCTGAGGTTGAGACTTTGGAAAATGACTGTGGAAGTGATCATAAAGGTCCCTGATCCACAGAGGCGAGGAGGACCCAACATCTGTCCCAACACCAGGAGTAACTGGGACCAGCGGGACCAGGCACACAGGAACTTTGCCAGCAGAGTGTCTCGGGTTCCTTCTGGTCTCTCTGGGCTGGTATCCTGAGCGGACCTTGGGCGCAAACTCTGCAGCCAGTCCCACAACACCCAGAGGAAGCTCCACTCCTAGGCACTCTGAAACTCTCAGGATCAGAGGTGAGGAGGACCCAACATCTGTCCCAACACTGGAAGTAACTGGGACCAGCAGGACCAGGCACTCAGGAACTCTACCAGCAGAGTGGCTCAGGTTCCTTCTGGTCTCTCTGGGCTGGTGTCCTGAGCAGACCTTGGGCCCAGGTTCCACAGCCAGTCCCACAACACCCAGAGGAAGCTGTTGCACTCCCAGGTGCTCTAACAAGCCCAGGGTCACAGGATCCCAGAATCACAGGACCACAGAGACAGCTTGACTCTGAGGAGTTCTGACACAACCAGGATCGCAGGAAGGACTGACTCCAACCACATTTAGCAAGGGCAGGTAGCACTAGAGATAACCAGATGGTGGGGGGCAACCATAGGAAACTAAACAACACAAACCAAGGTTACTTGACATCATCAGAACCCAATTCTCCCACCATAGCAAGTCCTGAACATACCATCACACTGGAAAAGCAAGATTCAGATATAAAATCACTTATCATGATGATGATACAGGACCTTAAGAAAGACATAAATAGCACCCTCAAAGAAATACAGGAGAACACAGGTAAAGAGCTAGAAGCTCTTAAAGAGGAATCACAAAAATCCCTTAAAGAACTACATGAAAACACAATCAAACAGGTGAAGGAAATGAGCAAAACCATCCAGAATCTAAAAATGGAAATAGAAACAATAAAGAAATCAGAAAGAGAGACAATCCTGGAGATACAAAACCTAAGAAAGAAATCAGGAGTTATAGATGCAAGCATCACCAACAGAATACAAGAGATAGAAGAGAGAATCTCAGGGGCAGAAGACACCATAGAAAACATTGACACAACAGTCAAAGAAAATGCAAAAAGCAAAAAGCTCCTAACCCAAAACATCCAGGAAATACAGGATGCAATGAGAAGACCAAACCTAAGGATAATAGGTATAGAAGAGAGTGAAGACTCCCAATGTAATGGACCAACAAATATCTTCAACAAAATTATAGAAGAAAACTTCCCTAACCTAAAGAAAGAGATGCCCATGAACATACAAGAAACCTACAGAACTCCAAATATACTGTACCAGAAAAGAATTTCCTCCCATCACATAATAATAAAAACACCAAATGCATTAAACAAAGAAAGAATTTTAAAAGCAGTAAGGGAAAAAAGGCAAGTAACCTATAAAGGCAGGCCTATCAGAATTACGCCAGACTTCTCACCAGAGACTATGAAAGCTAGAAGATCAGTGGCAGATATCATACAGACCCTACAAGAACACAAATGCCAGCCCAGGCTACTATACCCAGCAAAACTCTCAATTACCATAGATGGAGAAAACAAGATAGTCCATGACAAAACAAAATTTACACAATATATTTCTACAAATTCAGTCCTACAAAGGATAATAGGTGGAAAACATCAACATAAGAAACAAAACTACACCCTAGAAGAAGTAAGAAAGTAATCTTTCAACAAATCCACACAAATCTAATTCCACCTCTTACAACAAAAACAACAGGAAGTGACAATTACCTTTTCTTAATATCTTAATATGAAAATTAATATTACCAACATATCCTAAGCAATTGAAACCCAAAAATACGAGGAATTAGAAATTTGTTGATTGTAATCCAATGGTCTCTCTAATTTGGTAATTGGAGAAATAGGTCCAATATTGTATAATCTATATATACTTTCAGCTTGTTTGTGACAGTGTCTTGCTGTGTACAACATAACGGTCTTGAAATCTTGGTTCTCCTATCTCAGCCTCTCTATTAGTAGTATTGTTTATTTCATGTTTTTACACTATATTATGGTTTTCAGAACATCTTATATATTTCAAAAGTATTTATATACCCAAGGGAAACATAGACAATTAACTTGGGAGGTGGCTTGTAGGAAAGAGAACAACAAAGAATGAGACTGAATGCTTTGCTTGACTTTTGTAGTTCTTGTATCAAGTTTGAAGAAGAGGACTTTATAAGTTACTCTTTCTCTGAGATGAATGCTTTTCCAAATTATCACAGCCAATGAACCAGATTCTTACCTTCACCAAATGTCTGTGCCACCCTCAAAGCAGAACCATTGTGCATTGAAACAGTTGGTGAATGACTTTATGGATAGACAATCTTAATACACACACCATTTCTTAAATAAATGTAACCTGTTCACTGTGGCCTGAGAATAAAGTCACTCACTCAAGTCAAATAGTTTTGACTATAGCAGGAAGGCTATATCTAAAAATGAAACCTACAATTCATTCCTTGGCGCAACAGAACTGTCAATTCTCAGCTTAGCTATGATGGAGGTAAAATCCTTTGGTGATTTGAGGGTCATTGAAGTACAGCCTTATTACAATGAAATCCAATGTTTAAAAATTGTTCTTATTTTAGGCTTGAACCACAGTAGGAGCCAAGATTTTATACTCTACTAAATACAAAACAAACAAGCAAACAAAAAGACTTTATATATTTATGTTCATTTAAGAAAATACTAGTAGTGAAGTATTATTTTGAAATATAGAGTTAATATGTTTGGAGTTATTTAAAATTTAGATTGAGAAAACTGTATGCATTTTCAGTATTGCTGTAGACAAGCATTTACATAACACTGTTAAATTGATTGTTGTTTTATATCAAACAACTTTTATAATACTCATTTTTATTGTTATAATATTTTATAAATTTTAAGGAATATGACAAAAAAAGATATTTGTAGATATTGAAGAGGGGGTCTCTGGGAGGAGTTGGGGTACAAAAGGGAAACAGGAATGTGATTTAATTCTATTTACTTAAAATATGTTTTTAAATTTCAACAAATTCAGATAAATTGAAATCATGTAACTTTTCTTATCATAATGCAATAAAAGTTTAAAAAAACATCCCTGATCCATGGAGACACTTTCCTGAAGTCAATACTTACAGAGAAAAATCCAGTCTAGGTGTAAATGTCTTATCACTGTGAGGAGGAGGAGTTATTGTGGATAATTCAAAGGAGTGTAATGACCAAACACAGTGGCTCTACTTTCTTCTTCTTATACAGTTTTAAACATAAGGTATCATTTGAATAAACCATTCTGCTGCAGCCAGAGTAACAGCAATAGTGTTATAACAGAATGAAACCAAGTCTAGAACTGATTATTTGCACAAAATACAAAATTATTCATGTTTACAGTAATGTCTCAATGATTTTGATATATTTGGTATTAGATGAACAATGCTTGGAGAAATTAAATTTGGTAGACACTGACATTTCCCATGTATTATCCATACGCCTTTTTCCCAAATTAATTAATTAATTAATTTACACTCCAGATTTTATTCCCCCCCATCCAACCTCTGACTGTTCCCCATCCCATACCTCTGCCCAGCCCCTGTCTCCAAGAGGATGTCCCCATCCCCAGCCCTCCACCCCACCTGACCTCTAAACTCCTCGGGGCTTCCAGTCTCTTGAGGGTGAGGTGCATCATCTCTGATTGAACACAGACCTGGCAGTCCTCTACTGTATGTGTGTTGGGGGCCTCATATCAGCTGGTATATGTTGTCTGTTTGGTGGTCCAGTGTTTGAGAGATCTTGGTGGGGTCCAGATTAATTGAGACCTCTAGTCCTCCTACAGGATCACCCTTCTCCTCAGCTTTTTTCAGCCCTCCAAATTCAACAACAGGGGTCAGCTGCTTCTGTCCGTTGGTTGGGTGCAAATATCTGCATCTGACTCTTTCATCTGCTTGTTGGGTCTTTCAGAGTGTGGTCATGCTAGGTCCCTTTTTGTGAATGCTCCGTATCCTCAGTAATAGTGTCAGTCTCTGAGACATCCTTTTGAGCTGGATCTTCTTTGGGCCTGTCGCTGGAACTTCTTTTCCTCAGGCTCCTCTCCATTTCCATCCCTGTAGTTCTTTCAGATAGGAACAATTAAGGATGAGAGTTTTGACTGTGGGATGGCAACCCCTTCCTTCATTTGATGCCCTATCTTCCTGCTGGAGGTGGGCTCTGTAAGTTCCCTCTCTCTACTTTTGGACATTTCATCTAAGGTCCTTCCCTTTTTGTCCTGAGAGTCTCTGACCTCCCAGGTCTCTGGTGCATTCTGGAGTGTCTCCCCAACCTCCTACCTCCTGAGGTTGCCTCTTTCCATTCTTTCTTCTGGCCCTCTTGGCTTCAGTCCTTTTCCCTCACCCAGTACTATATCAGGTTGCCCTCTCCCTCCACCATGCCCTGTCTACCTTCCCTCCCAGGTCCTTTCCTTCCTCCCCACTTGGGTTCTCTCTCTCTCTCTCTCTCTCTCTCTCTCTCTCTCTCTCTCTCTCTCTCTCTCTTTTTTTTTTTTTTTTTTTTTTTTTTTTTTTTTTTTTTTTTTTTTTTTTGAGACAGGGTTTCTCTGTATAGCCCTGGCTGTCCTGGAGCTCACTCTGTAGACTAGGCTGGCCTCGAACTCAGAAATCTGCCTGCCTCTGCCTCCCAAGTGCTGGGATTAAAGACATGCACCACCACCACCCGGCTGAGATTGCTTTCTTATCCCTTTCAAGTGGGAGTGAAACATCCTTACTTGAGTCCTTTATCTTGATTATCTTTTGAGTTCTGTGGACTGTATCTTGGGTATTCTGTACTTTTTTTTTTTTGGCTAATATCCACTTATTAGTGAATACATGCATGTCCTTTTGGGTCTGGGTTATCTCACTTAGGTTGATACTTTCTAGTTCCATCCATTTGCATGCAAAACTCAGGATGTCCTTATTCTTAATAGCTGAGTAGTATTCCAATGTGTAAATGAACCACATTTTCTTTATCCATTCTTCTGTCATTGGGCATCTGGGTTGTTTCCATCTTCTGGCTATCACAAATAAGGTCGCTATGAAAACAATGGAACATATGCCCCTGTGTGATGGTAGGGAATCTTTTGGGTATATTCTCAAGACTGGTATTCGTTGGTCTTCAAGTAGATCTATTTCCAAATTTCTGAGGACCTTCAGATTGATTTCCAGAGTAGTTGTACCAGTTTACAATCCCAAGAGCAATGAAGGAGTGTTTCTTTCTCTTTCTCTACATCCTCACCAACATGTATTGTCACCTGAGGTTTTGATCTTAGCCGTTCTGATTGGTGTAAGGTGACATCTCAGGGTCATTTTGATTTGCATTTCTCTGATCACTAAGAAATTTGAACATTTCTTTAGGTGCTTCTCAGCCATTCGAGATTCCTCTGTTGTGATTTCTCAGTTTAGTTTTATACCCCGTTTTTTGATTGGATTGTTTGTTTTTTTTGGGGGGTTAACTTCTTGAGTTCTTTATATATTTTGGATATTAGCCCTCTATTGGATTTGGGGTTAGTGAAGATTTTTTTCCTAATCTGTAGGTTGTGCACTTGTCTTATTGGCTATGTCTTTTACCTTACAGGAGCTTTTCAGTTTAATGAGGTCTCAGTTATCAATTCTTGATCTTAGAGCCTGAGCCACTGGATTTCTAAGAATGGCTGTAGGAATCACCATCCCTGACCTCAAGCTTTACTACAAAGCAATAATTATTAAAGACTGCATGGTATTGCTACAGAGACAGACACATTGATTAATGGAATAGAATTGAAGATGCAGAAATAAAATCACACACTTATAGACACTTGATCTTTGACAAAGAAGCCAAATACATACAATGGAAAAAAGAAAGCATCTTCAATAAATGGTGCTGGTCTAACTGGCTTTTGATACGGAGAAAAATGAAAATAGACCCATATTGTCACCTTGCATGAAGCTCAAGTCCAAGTAGATCAAGGACCTCAACATAAAACCTAATACATTGAATCTAATAGAGGAGAAAGTGGGAAAGAGCCCTGAACTCATTGACACAGGGGGAAATTTCCTAAACAGAACTCCAATGTGTTGCCTAGTTTTATGTCAACTTGATACCAGCCGTAGTCATCTGAGAGGGAGGAACCTCAGTTGAGAAAATGCCTCCATAAGACCAGGCTGCAGGTAAACTTGTAGTATATTTACTTGATTGATGTGAAATGGCCCAGCCTAATTGTGGGTGGTGCCACCCCTCGAATAGTTGATCCTGGGTTCTGTAAAAATGTAGGACAGTGGATCTCAACCTATGGGTTGTGTCCCTCTCTTAACAGTGATTGCATATTAGCTATCTTGCATACCAGATGTTTATATTATGATTCAACCATAGCAAAATTGCAGTTATTAAGTAGCAATTGGAACAATTTTATGGTTGAGGGTCACTATAACATGAGGAACTGGATTAAAGGGTCACAGACTTAGGAAGGTTGAGAACCACTGAAGTAGGCTGAGTAGGTCAGTAAGCAGCATCCCTCCATGGTTTCTGCCTCAGCTCCTGTCTCCAGGTTCCTACCTCGTTTGAGTTCCTGCACTGATTTCCTTTGGTGATAGATTATGATAGAAAGTGTAAGCCAAACAAATCTCTTCCTCTCCAGTGTGGTTTTTTTCATGGTATTTCATCACAGCAATAGTAATCCCAACTAGGACAAGTGTAAATCGTCCTCCTAAACACCTCTTAGAGCAGCTGCTGGCATTCCTTCCAACCTAGAATTGAGAGTGTTCCTCCAAAGTGTTTTCCTGTTAGATGGTTTTATACCATGGAACCAGACTCCTAGAATCCCTCTAGAGGCCAGCATCAGTTAGAGTCTACTAGAGTGGGCTGGAAGGACTGTCAATCCCTTATCTTCAGATGCCAGAAACTTCCATCTAGGTAAGTTTATATTGAGAACAAAGTCACCAGGTATCAAGATTTGTAGCACACTTTCCAGGGGCTACAAATTCTTACACCCACTCCATACAAGAAATTGAATAGAGACACACAATTGCAACAGAAACAAAGACAGTTTATTTGACATTATGGCATATGTATACAATGGGATTTTATTCAGTGATAAAGAAGAAATCAAAATTTATAGGAAAGGTAATTTAAATAAGATGACCAGAAGTCAAACAGACAAATATTCCATGTTCTTTTCTCTGTGAAGATCTTACTTATAATTTATATAAAGAAGAGGGAGGGGGAGTGTGGATATAGGTTGTGAACTTTTGAAGAGGACTGTGAGACTGGGTAAAGCACAGTTGAGGAAGGGAAACAGTCTTTAGGGCACATGTGACACAAAAGTAGAATGGAGACTTATACTGTAAGATGTAGGACAAAGTCATTTCAGGGTTATTGAGAGAGGAGAGGGAGGATGTGTGAATTAACAAAAATGTACTTTCTTTGAAGATGTATCTCTTCATAAAACCTAATACTATGTATGATAATTTAACTTTTTACAAACACAAGAAATAATGAGAAAGAAAGTGATAGTGTACTACCAAGTGAGAAGACATGGATGTGATTGGAAAAAATGATCAGCAATTCAATAGGGGCTCATGCACTAAATGCTGAGGTTTGCACACACACTAGCACAGGCTTTTGCACTCTGTAGGCTTTCTTATGTTCACTGTTACATGAAACTTTATGTACAAATTCATATACTGTGTGTATCATTGGCAACTTACATCCCCACCGAGGATGCACATTCCAGCATCACAATGAGCCATAGGACATGTTGGACTCTGTGAATTGCATCTGTACCTGGCCAGTAGTGGGTGTCAGTCAGCCAAGACCAAGATTTCGTTTTCAGTGGTAAATCCTGGCTTTGTAAGTCTTCCATGACATAAATCTCCAGCATTCCCTTCTGCATTACAATTGCTACTTCAATGATCAGACTATCAATCTCCAGCTTGCCTGTCATTACTAATGCAGACTATAAGACCAAATGACATGACACACCAAAGGACCAATTTAGAGGGCATTCTCAGATGATAAAGACAATAGACAGGTAGAATTTTGTGAAGGGGCCATCAAAAGACCATAGATTTGATATTCTCTAGTCTACACACAACAATAAGGAGCCTCAAAAATGTGTTCTGTTTTTATGCAAATTTCCTAAAAATACAACGGTCCCAGATATCTAACTATATATTCATAATACAATAAAGTCATTACTCTCAGGTGATAACCAAAGTAAGGCAAGAGACATCCACAGACTTTTAACAGCAGATATAAAGACGATATAAACATAGAGTCCAAATGCTCATATAAATAACACCGCAGTCACAGGCAGAGAAGCTCTGTAGATCAGAGTGACCATAATTGACATATAAATTTATAAAGCACTAAAGGAACAAAGATGGGATCAGTAAAGCAAGTCCCTCAAGGGAGAATATGGGAAGATTTTTGATAACATCAAATGAATTTATAAGAAGGGGATGACAGAGCTATCCTATGGGAGGCTGATGGGATTCAGAAAGGCGATTAAGTGTGAGGTGCAGTTTACTGAATGGATGAAGTGGTGTCCGTGATTTGACAGTGCACCTACTGTTCTGAAGAAAGGATATCTCCCGAGGAGGGAAGGACTTCAGCCTGTTTCCCAATAGGACGGTCCCATGCAGGACAACGGGATACATAATATTGAATTATGAATTCTTTAATACCTTATGAGTTGGAAAAATATTTTATTTTTGAACAATGGTATCAGGTGAACACCAATTCATGGCGTTCTTAAAATGAACTGGAGAGAATAGCAGCAGGGGAGGGATGGAATGAAGTTAACTTGATCTAGGCATACATAGCCATCACTCCTGCAGTGATCCTGCAGTGTCACTATCTCCACTACAAGAAGCAAATTTTGGGGATGAATGTGATTTTGGTACATGTGATATATGGTAGAGTTGGGAAGTTTCACCAAGGAGGGATGGGATGTAAGTCGAATTTGTGTATTTGGAAGGAATGATAGAATAGGAAGGAATGCCAAAGATGGGATATTATTCACAAAGAGCTACAAATTTTCAGCAGAAATATATGGTCAGTAAGGGACCAATCTGGATCCCATCAGATTCAAGTATCTTGTGCATTGGTGGTGTACTGCAGATGACAATGAGTCCTCTCATCTATTGACACCATGTCAGGCTAATAGTACAGGTTGTTAACACCTTGCCGGCTCCTAGGGAATGTCTGAGGTTGAGAAAACCTGATCATTTGTGGAGAATAATAGCGCATTACCAAGAGTTAAATAAATAGGGACCCATATAGAGCCTGTGGAGTTCAACTCTGCTTCTTGGAGGAAATGATTGAAAAAAAAAAGTTATGGGATGTTTTTATGCATTAGCAGACATGGCTAATGTTTGTAAGATTTTTTTGGATGCTGAATTCCAAAATGAATGTTACTTGCTAGGAGAAGGCCATAGGAGGTTTTTAGACATCATGCACACTCCTGTAAAACCTGATAGTAGATAACACTGGGACCTCATGTCTTGAAGATTCAGAAAACCATCTAGAAGAATACTAAATATAGCAGCTAAGAATGTGAAAGTAAGTCTTACACATGTTGCTCAAAGATGCAAAGGAGCCATAAGGTTATTGACAAATGTCACTGACAAGTTGGCTCGTGTCCTAGGAGGTTATTTATTTATTTATTTATTTATTAACAAGGGAGACCCTAAAGCCTTCCGCAGAGCACAGGCACTGGAGTTGTATATATGCCAAAAACAAATATTAAGAAGTTATTGATGAAGATATAATAGGCTCTGCTTTCAGTGTATGAATAACTAAGTATAGGCCTGGGCTAGAGACTGGCAATGTGCCTGCTGATTTGTTAATGCCAAATATACTATGTTGGATACTGGGGTGAAGGGTCAAAAATTGGCCTGCTAAACTCACCTTAAAACAATTACAAAGCCAGACAAAATACAACTGCTATGCCAATAGTAGCACAACATTTATGGACACAACCAACTAATCACTAGTCTTGCCCAATAGGAAAGCTTGCACTATTATTTTGATAAATAGATGTGTTGTTCTTATGCACTTTTAAAAATACATTTATACCACACATGAGAGCTCTTGTCAGAATAGAGTAGCAAAGACCAATTCCATAGTGGTTGGTGGTTACTGGGAGAGAGTCATATGGATTAAAATAATGCTATTATTGTATTATTGTTACTGTGACAATGTGGCCTAAAGCTCATAGAGGAATCAAAAGGAAGTTTTTTCATTGATCAGGAAACTTTGCCAAAGTGTTGGCAGAAAAGTATAAGAGCCTGAGGGAATGGAAGAAGTGTTAGGAAATTGCTTCATTTCTCTTCCATGACATCTGTGAGTGCTGTTCTATGATCTAACTGAAGGCCATGTGTAGAAATAATGAAAAATATAGATGTAGCTAGGATTGCCATAATGGTGTCAACCTTTCCCAAAGAGTCAAGGTCACAGAACCCTTAGTTGATATTTTACATATCACTTCCTCTTGCATTCCACCTCCACACATCTTTGGAGGTGGTTTGATGGACAATATAAGGTGGTAGAAAGTTAATTGAACACTCTAGAGAAGTAGGTCTCCTCTGCTGGTATCCACACTGCAGAGATTTTTCAGAGATGCGGCTCTCTTTGACTTCACTGCACACCTGTAAATATTTCTTTCTGCATGCTCCTCATAATTTTGCACTAGTAATTTTACACTTGGTACAATATTTTCTTGGATTCATGCAGTAGTTTGAAAAATCTATAATCTTTGTTATAAAAGGAACAGGACACAATAGACTCTTAGATCAAACAAAAATTCCTTGTTCCAGAGAAATGTAGTGATTTCTAAAGTTTGGGTTGTCTTCACTGACATAGGGATAACAGGTATTTGTATTACTGGCATCTCTTATATAGAAACTAGGAAGAGCTTGGCAGGATCTCAAATGCTCATGACAGCCTCAGGGCAAGGAATGATCTATCTCAAATTAGGAATTTATCTGGAATGAGACCACAGGAATCTCTAGGTCCAATTTGTCATAATTCCAAAATAAAGCAGGTACCCTCTTTTGCTTCCAGGTCACTTCTCTGGACTGGGTGACTTGAATAAACTTTAGTGATACTACTCTGAAAGCTATTCTGATGTTATAAATACGAGTCTTTGGAACAAAGTCTTGTAAATACTTAAGTGTAAATAAATTCAGTTGAAAACATGTGATGTAAAGTTGGCATTAGCTGATTTATGTTATAAAAATCCCTAAGCTAAAGTAACCAGTATATATGTATATGTATATGTATATGTATATGTATATGTATATGT
>JADRCD010223659.1:17278-28815 GCA_019843815.1 Montemys delectorum
TATATGTATATGTATATGTATATGTATATGTATATGTATATGTGTCTGTGTCTGTGTCTGTGTATGTGTATGTATATGTGTATGTGTGTAGTGTGTGTGTATGTGTGTATGTGTATATGTATATGTATATGATGGTCAAGGCAACCTTTTAATTTAAAATAATCTTTTAAAGTGAAATTTTAAAATTACAATTGAAAATCCAATTGGTCATAAGTTTTTCAAAGAACCTAATACTTCACTGAATTTATTTTAAACCTTACAAAGACACACACACAGAGATATACACACTTTATCTTTAATTATTACTGGAGAGATTTTTCAGTCTAAATACAACACAGTTTCACATTTTATAACAATTTCATAGCTGTTATAAATTCATTATTTTTGACTATGGTATCAACAGTATAAAGAGAAATAATTAACAGTGGCCCGATTTGCTTTAACAGGCATTTGGCCTTAAGCAACTTCTCCAGAGGATGTGGGATAGACATCTTTTAGCATTGTCTATCTTAGACTGGGAATTTTGTATTTCAGTAGTCTAATTCAAGTAAAGCAGTTTGCAATGGTGACTTGTACTGAGGTAATGTTACTTACCTCTTTTTCCAGATCTGACCAATCTGACTCTTAGATGCTTGTGTTCTCCTTCTACGTGTGCTTCTCATTTTTAGTCGTACTGACATTTTGAGGATAATTCCTTTTCTATTGTTTTCTAGTGAGTTGGGGGTTGTTGGTACATCTCGCCAGTTTCTAAGTTAGATAGAGAAACACACTCACCACTCCATAAGCATGCAGACTTGGGGAACAAGGGCTCATAATAACATCTGGGAATCCCAAGTTAAGTTTCCAGGACCCTACTTCCTCAGGGAAAGACAATAGGGACATCACTATCTCCCCAGGTCTAGATATGTCTCTATTACTTTGCTCATTTTTTTTTTTTTTTTATGTTTGCTCATTGAGGTCTATTGACTGGTGTCACGTGTCATCAAGATACCTTTGCTCCCTTATGATGGATGGTTGTGTCATACTCAGAAAACACAACTAATTTTTAACACTACACCACTTTCCTCATGGCTTTTCCATTCTCTTTGTCAACTCTTGTGCATTGTGGCCTGAACCCTGAATTAGGTGATAGGTGCTTTTGAATCTTTTATAACCATTTAGTCACCATACAGCAGCAGCAGCAGAACTTAACCTGAGCAGTTTGCTAGGAATTTCTGCTAATTGTTACCTATCATCATAGTGTTCACCTCTCCAACCTTGGTTAATAAAAGAAGTCATCTGTGATATCAGGCATATTTTGAGAGAGATGATAGACCTATCAGATATGTTTATAAAAAAAAACATCAGGAAAAGCCTCCTTACTTGAGCCTAGGGAACCTTCCTAGTCAAAGATTTTTGGTTGGTTTACATTACAACATATTGGTTCCTTTTGTGACTCAGGGTTTCAATTTAATTTCAAAGTCAGTGGTTGTACCTATAAGCATTGTCCTACTATTTGACAAGAAATTATAACTTTTGTGGCTTGGTGATTGTGCTAACATGTAGCTGCGCAAGTCGTTAGATACTTCACATTGTATCAACTAGAGTGCATTTTAACAGTATCAAATCATCAAAAGTATTGGAAATTTCTAGCCCAGGCTGGGCCTTCATAGTTTAAAGCCATTATCACAGTGCATTTACATCAGTTGTCTTATCATTTGATCTGAAGTGTACGCAGCAGCAGTGGCAATCATAATGTCAGAAATGGATCACAGAATGAATCCCAAAATCAGGGGTTATTCATAAATTTTTGATATGTCAATTTAAAGAGGTGGACTAACACTAAAATGCAGAAAAAGGAGATTTATTCAATCTAGCTCTTAGGGAAATGAACTTAGAAACCCAGTAACTTCTAAGACTGTCTTTGGGGTCCTGATATAAGAATGAGTTTAAAATAAAAATCAGTAACCTTGTGGCCTTTGTACATCTTTGTTTATCATACCAAGCACTATCTATCAGATTCTTACCTACCATGTTTACTGTTCTAGATGGTTTTCTGAATACAAAAGACGTGAGATTTTAGCATTATACAATGACACCTACTCCTGAGGGTAGACAGGATCCTGAAGGTTTACTACTGCTGTATCCATGCTGGCACAGTTATTTCTGGAATTCAGCATATTAGATGGTATTAACAGAATATCCAAGAGTAATAAAATAGAAAAAGATCCAAATGCTTGTTCCACTTGTTTTCTCCAAAGAAAAATGCTGAGTTCTGCATGGTGCATACAATGGACTACATTCTGATGCTTTAGATTTACAATTCTCATCTTTTGGCATTTCCCAAGAGTCCAAGGATCTGGTAAGGTTCAGCTATCTTGTACTGTTTGGCTTGCTCAGGACTCAAAAGGGGAAACTGTGTGTCAGACTGGCTGCAGATTGGTGCGTTATATTCTATAATTGACCCCATGAAAAAGTCCTGCTGCATAAACAATGACCATCTTAACTTTCTCATTTCTACCAAATATATAAATTCAATATACATTTGACTCCCTCTTAAACTCTCCAAGTCTGTGATACATCATGAGTCAAAGGAGTGCATGCACTCCTAGCATAGTTTTGTGCAGTGGAGAATGTGACACTACATAATGTCTGCAGGAAGGATGCTGACTCATCCTTTGACAAGCTAAATCTTTAAACCTTCATTTCTCTCACTTATATAGTACCATTACTACCATTACTTCCATTATATATTGGGTTTACAATGAATTCGTGTCCATTTGACACTAACAGACACTGACACAGAAACATTGTTTGTGGGGCAGTGAGCAGTTCTGACAGCCAGAGTCCAGTAGAGCAGAGACACCTTGGAACCCCGGAGACCCACTGAGCATCTGCTCAGGAGGGACGGTAGGCGTTTGGTGAATTGCTCCTGAGACCATGGATCAGATTTCAGCCCAGACCCCTCACAGCTGCCCCTGCAGGAGATGTGTGCTCTATCAGGTAGACACTGCCTCAAACTCCCAGCATTCTAGCTGGACCTTACACACAGTCATCTGACCACAAGCCAAGCATGCCACACCTCATACAATAAAAGGGATGGTTTGCCCCCTCCTCACTCTCTTGTTCTCTTCTCTTTCTCTTGTTCTCTCTTCTCTCTCTTGCTCTCTTACCCTCTTGCTCTCTTCTTCTCTTACCCTTCCTCTGTAACTCTTGTTCTCCCCCTCTCTCTCCTCTCTGCTCTTTGTTCTTTTCTCCCTCTTCTCCTTTTCTCTCTCTCTCTCTCCTTCCTCTCCTTTCCTTCTCTCTACTCAACCAGCATATTTCTCCTTCCTACAATAAAAGAACTCATTCATACATTGCCTCCCTTTTAATTAAGGTGCTGTGCAGCACACAGGTCAGCCCCAGGAGGAAGGAGAGAGACCTGGGCCTCAGCACCAGGCCCCGTGTCACCTAGGAGAGAAAGAGACTCAGCAGGTGGGCCAGAGCCACAGCCCAGGCCCGCCACTCTTTTGAACCACAATTGTTAAGGTACTAAGAATTGAATATTCCCCACTGGATCTTTAGTCAAGCTGCATAGTCATTTTGGTGGGGAATAGATTATGAATCACACCCTTTAAAAGCATTCTTTCACAATAGCACATTGACTATCAATCCCTGCTGCATCTTCTTCCCCTTGGTGAATATCCAGCCTTTCCCTCCCTTACTGAAGCCTATAAGCATTGCACCTATTGTTTTGTCAGCCTTTTCTTAGGAACTCTCATCAGATTCCATCATAAAACTGTATTCTCTTGAGTAGTACCTTTTCTCATTCTGTCTTGATTTCCTTAGCATGTAACAAAAGATGTTCCAAAGCAGTTCCTTTAGCAACATCAATCATGTATGCATTTTACATTTGAATTTCATATTTGGCTTCACTCTTCATCTCCATATTTGTGACATAAACTCCCTGTGTGCTCATGTTGCCTTAGTTTGTAGATCAAAGTGATAGGATAAATGATGTTACCTTCTGAGGCTTGGTTAGCTGCTGAGGCTAACATATTTTTGCACAGGGGTAAATATTCAGAGGACTAGGATTCTTTTCTACTTTCACATGGTTTTGATTAGAAGTTTGAGGATCTTTATTGAGATTTCTAAAAGCATGTAAAATAGTAAATAAAGTTGCACTTTTGTGGTCTTGAGAGTGTCCTCTAAATAGGTATTTTATATGTCATATGTTATATTGCTCACTGTCTTGCCTGTGTCCCATGCAGATAAAATTCAATGGATTAATAATATTCCAGTTTGGGTTGATCAGTGGTCTTTATCTCAAGGAAAGATAGAAGCTGCTTCTTTGCTAGTGCAGGAGCAACTGGAAGCAGGACATCTGAGGGAATCCAGTTCCCCATGGAATATGCCAATATTTGTCATCAAGAAAAAAATCAGGTAAATGGAGATTGTTACAAGATCTAAAAAAGGTAAATACAACAATGGTAGTTATGGGGGAATTGCAAACTGGACTTCCATCTCCAGTTGCAATTCCAAAAGGATATTATAAAATAGTTATGGATTTAAAAGACTTTTTTTTTTTTTAACAATTCCTTTGCACTCTGAGGATTGTGAGGGATTTGCTTTTAGTGTTCCATCTGTTAATTTTAAAGAACTTATGAAAAGATATCAATGGACAGTCCTTCCTCAGGACATGGCTAATAGTCCTATGTTATGTCAAAAATTTGTGGCACAAGTCATTGATCCTATAAGGAAAAAATGGCCAATGATATATATTGCCCATTACACAGATGATGTCCTATTAGCAGGAAAAAATCCTCAGGGTGTATTTTTATCCTATAGAGACTTACAAGTTGCCTTAGCTGAAAAGGGACTATAGATAGCTCCAGAAAAATTACAAACTCGGGATCTGTATAATTATTTAGGATTTTTAGTCATAGATCAATCTATTATTCCTCAAAAGATAGTTATTCATAGAGACAGATTAAAAACCTTAAATGATTTTCAAAAATTATTAGGTGATATCAATTGGTTTCGTCCCTATCTAAACCTTACTATGGGAGAATTGAAACCTTTATTGATATTCTCAGAGGTAATTCTGATCCAAATTCTCCTAGATTTTTGACTAGAGAAGGAATATCAGCTTTACAGCAGGTAGAAAGAGCTATTGAAAATCAATTTGTTACTTACATAGGTTATTCTTTACCCCTGCATTTGTTAATTTTCAACACAGCTCATGTTCCTACAGCATTGTTATGGCAAAAAGCACCTCTCATGTGGATATATTCAAGGGTATCTCCTAATTGTAATATCTTGCCATAGTATGAGGCAGTAGCTCATATGATCATGCTTGGTAGAAAGCAAGCACTGACTTATTTTGGAAAAGAGCCAGATATTATCATTCAGCCTTTTACTTTAGATCAAGATTCCTGGTTGAAACAGCATAGCACAGATTGGTTGCTTGCTCAGATAGGATTTCAGGGAATTATAGATAATCATTATCCTCAGGATAAATTGATAAAATTCTTAAATGTGCATGAAGTGATATTTCCTAACATGACTTCTTTACAGCCTTTGAGTAATGTCCTTGTAATATTTACTGATGATTCCTCTAAAGGACCACCTGGATATCTTATGAATAATCAACAGGTAGTCATAGAAACTCCTGGTCTCTCGGCTCAGTTAGCTGAATTAAGAGCAGTATTAAATGTGTTTCAGGCTGTGACTGATGCTTTCAATCTCTTCACTGATATCCTATATGTGGCACAATCAGTTCCTTTGCTAGAAACATGTGGTACATTTAATTTTAATACTACAGCAGGATCCTTATTTTCACAATTTCAAAATGTCATTCTTGCACAAAAAAATCAGTTTTATATTGGTCATATATGAGCTCATTTTGGCCTCCCTGGACCATTGGCCACAGGTAATAATTGTATTGACAGAGCTCTTGTAGGAGAAGTCTTATTTCAGATCCTGTTGCACTAGCTAAATGGGATCATAATAAATTCCATATTTCTAGCCATACTTTAAGATTCAAACATAAAATTTCTAAAGAGCAAGCAAGAATGATTGTAAAACAATGCCTTATTGTGTTATTTTATATCCAGCTCCACATTTAGGGGTAAATCCAAGAGGCCTTATGCTCAATCATATTTGGCAGACGGATATAACTCATTATGCAGAATTTGGAAAGGTTAAATATATATATTTCTGTATTGACACTTGTGCAGGATTCATATTTGCTTCCCTACATTCAGGAGAGGCATCTAGAAATGTAATTGATCATTGTTTACAAGCCTTTCATGTATGGACTTACCTAAAGTCATTAAGACAGACAATGTGCCAGCTTATTCTGGCAAAAATTTTATGTCATTTTGTGAAAATTTTGGCATCAAACATAAAACTGGAGTTCCTTATAACCCAATGGGACAAGGAATTGTTGGACATGTACACCGCACTCTTAAAAATTGGCTTTTGAAAACTAAAGGAGGGAATTTGTATCCTCCTAGATCTCCAAAGGCGCACCTTGCTTTTGTGTTATTTGTTTTGAACATCTTGCAGACTGACATCAAAGGTCAGTCCACTATGGACCAACACTGGCATCCTAATACTTCAAGTACATATGACATGGTAAGGTGGAGAAATCCACTCACTAATACCTGGAATGATCCAGATCCTGTTTTGGTTTGGGGCAGAGGGTCTGTGTGTATTTTTTCTCAGAAATAGGATGGAGCACGTTGGCTTCCTGAAAGATTAATACACCAGGTGGACTCAGATCCACAGCCTTCTTAGTAAGTGTGCTTAAACACACTGCTGAAAAGTCTTTTTTCTTTTTCTTTTGTTTTTGAGCTGACAGCTTTTTCTGTCACTCTGGAAATGCCCATTTAATTAAAAAAACTTGCTTTCTCCTGAAGCTAAATAAATAGTCAAATTTGCTTGCTCACTCTTGGAGCAAAAGTTTGGTTACTCCTACAGCGTTTAGCCCTTTCAGGCTGGTGCAATCCCAAAGTTGCTAGCCTGAACTTACTAATTTGCATTTGAATTGAGGCCTGCTCTTAGTAAAAGTTTCCAGAGGTGGAGTTGATATCTTGCAGCTCAATCAGGTGCCTACACTCATCTCCAGTACTCTGGTGTGCAGTTTTATGATAACTTCAGAGAAGATGGTTTTCAAAAAGACTGTGGCAGTTTGTGGACTTTGCAGGCAATAAAGGCATGTCTTGGCATTGGATTCATAGAAGAAGGTGCATTTTGAAAACTTGTGTTCCTCATTCTAGGTCTCTGGCGAGTAATCAACCTAAGACAGAGGCACGTGCAGAGTGGTTGTGTTTTTGAAAAAATATGAAATAAGCCTGGTTTGTAGAATTCAAACTAGATGTACGTATTCTCAAAGATGAATAAAATACCTGCCAGTAGATATTATTCCACAGGTATGATTCATCAAAGCACCATGAAAATTCCCATGTAAGACCATGTTGTTTGATTATGCCTTAGTCCTGCAATTTTCTAAATAAAAAGGGAGGAATTGTTACCTTCCCCCTTCACCTCAGCCATCGGACTTCTGGCAGCCTCTGCTTGGAGGCTAACATCTGGGAGCTAAGAAAGATGCTTTCTGTTGACTGTCTGTTTGTCTTTGAAGAAGCCGCCTGAGTATGCCCACCACCTGAGCATGCCCACTGCCTGAGTACACCCACTGCCTGAAGATCTTCCAAACGTGGGGACTTTGGCACCAGAACCTTTTTTCCAGTATGCAAATGTAATGTAATTTAGAGATTTGGTTTTGATTTCTCCTGTAACTATAAAAAACCCTGGCTTATTCTAAGTAAAGTGAAGTCTTGATTGGGTTATTTCAACTTGACTTCTTGTTTTCTCTTTGCATTTCAAACCCTCTATTTCAGGTCCTTTATTCCTTCCTGGCTGAGAGAACCCAGTTTGTGAAACTGTGGGAAGTTTCAATAAACAAAAGAATGCCTAAATAGACATGGAAGCTTAACAAAACTCTACTCAATGATAACTTGGTCAAGGAAGAAATAAAGAAAGAAATTAAAGATTTTCTTGAGTTTAATGAAAATGAAGCCAAAACATAGTCAAACTTATGGGACACAATGAAAGCAGTCCTAAGAGGAAAACTAATAGCTTTAGGTGCCTCCAAAAAGAAACTGGAGAGAGCATACACCAGCAATCTGACAGCACATCTGAAAGCTCTAGAACAAAAAGAAGCAAATTCTCTAAGAGGAGTCAAAGGCAGGATATAATAAAACTCAGGACTGAAATCAACCAAATAGAAACAAAAAGAAGTATACAAAGAATCAATCAAACCTGGTTTTTTGAGAAAATCAGCAAAATAGATAAACCCTTAGGGAGACTAACTAGAGGGCACAATGAGAGTATCCTAATTAACAAGATTAGAAATGAAAGGGGAGACATAACGACAGGCACTGTGGAAACCCAAAAATCATGAGATCCTACAACAAAAGGCTATACTCAACAAAACTGGAAAACCTGGATGAAATGGACAATTTTCTAGACAGATACCAGGTGCAAAAGTTAAATCAAGATCAGATAAATTATCTAAACAGTCCTATATCTGCTAACGAAATAGAAACAATCATTAATATTCTCCGAACCAAACAAAATCCAGGACCAGATGGGTTTAGTGCAGAGTTTTATCAAACCTTAAAAGAAGACCTAATACCAATACTCCTCAAACTATTTCATAAAATAGAAACAGAATGTACTCTACCCAATTCATTCTGTGAAGTCACAATTACTTTTATACATAAACCACACAAAGACCTAACAAAGAAAGAAAACTTCAGACCAATTTTCCTTATGAATATCGATGCAAAAATACTCAATAAAA
Source organism: Montemys delectorum (assembly GCA_019843815.1). NCBI lineage: Eukaryota > Metazoa > Chordata > Mammalia > Rodentia > Muridae > Montemys > Montemys delectorum. The sequence goes on from JADRCD010223659.1 coordinate 26,109, forward strand.
TTCTTGCAAACTGAATCAAAGAACACATCAAAATGATCATTCATCATGATTAAGTAGGCTTCATCCCAGGGATGCAGGGATGGTTCAATATACAGAAATCCATCAATGTAATTTACTATATAAACAAACTCGAAGATAAAAACCATATGATCATCTCATTAGATGCTGAGAAAGCATTTAATAAAATCCAACATCCTTTCATGATAAAAGTCTTGGAACGATCAGAGATTCAAAGCCCAAGCTTAAACATAGTAAAAGCAATATATAGAAAATCAGTAGCCAACATCAAACTAAATGGAGAGAACCTTGAAGCAATCCCACTAAAATCAGAGACTAGACAAGGCTGCCCACTCTCTCCCTACCTATTCAATATTGTACTTGAAGGGTACAATAGTCAGAACAATTAAACAACAAAAGGATGTCAAAAGGATATAAATTGGAAAAGAAGAAGTCAAATTATTACTATTTGCTGATGATATGATAATATACTTAAGTGACCCCAAAAATTCTATGAAAGAGCAGCTCCTAAACCTGATAAACAACTTCAGTAAAGTAGCTGGATATAAAATTAATTCAAGCAAATCAGAGGCCTTCCTCTACACAAAGGATAAATAGGTAGAGAAAGAAATTAGGGAAATAACACCCTTCAAAATTGTTACAAATAATATAAAATACCTTGGTGTAACCCTAATTAAACAAGTAAAAGATCTGTTTGACAAAAACTTCAAGTCTCTGAAGAAGGAAATTGAAGAAGTTCTCAGAAGATGGAAAGATCTCTCATGCTTGTCGATTCATAGGATTAATACAGTAAAAATGGCCATCTTGCCAAAGGCAATCTACAGATTCAATGCAATCCTCATCAAAATTCTAACTCAATTCTTCACAGACTTGGAAAGAGCAATTTGAAAATTCATCTGGAATAACAAAAAACCCAGAATAGCCAAACCTATTCTCAACAAAAAAGGAAACTGGTGAATCACCATCCTGGACCTTAAGCTGTACTACAGAGCACTTGTGATAAAAACTGCATGGTATTGGTACAGTGACAGGCAGAAAGATCAATGGAATAGAATTGAAGACCCAGAAATGAACCCACACCTATGGTCACTTGATCTTTGACAAAGGAGCTAAAACCCTACAGTGGAAAAAAACCAGCATTTTCAACAAATGGTGCTGGCTCAACTGGCGGTTAGCATATTGCAGAATGCAAATTGATCCATTCCTATCACCTTGTACAAAGCTCAAGTCCACATAGATCAGGGACCTCCACATCAAACCAGGTACATTGAAACTAATAGAAAATAAAGTAGGGAAGAACCTCAAGCACATAGGCACAGGAGAAAATTTCCTGAACAGAACACCAATAGCTTACACTCTAAAATCACGAATTGACAAATGGGACCTCATAAAGTTGCAAAGCTTCTGTAAGGCAAAAGACACTGTCACTAGGACAAAATGGCAACCAACAAATTGGGAAAACATCTTTACCAATCTTATATCTGATAGAGGGCTAATATCCAATATATACAAAGAACTCAAGAAGTTAGACTCCAGAGAACCCTATTAAAAATGGGGGACAGAGCTAAACAAAGAATTTTCAACTGATGAATACTGAATGGCTGAGAAGCACCTAAAGAAATGTTCAACATCCTTAGTCATCAGGGAAATGCAAATCCAAACAACCTTGAGATTCCACCTCACACCAGTCAGACTGGCTAGGTTAAAAAACTCAGGCAACAGCAGATGCTGGAGAGGTTGTCAAGAAAGAGGAACACTCCTTCACTGCGGGTGGGATTGCAAGGTGGTACAACCACTCTGGAAATCAATTTGGCGGTTCCTCTGGAAATTGGACATAATTCTACCAGAGGACCCCGCTGTACCACTCCTGAGCTTATACCCAGAAGATGCTCCAACATGTAATAAGGACACATGCTCCACTATGTTCATAGCAGCTTTATTTATCATAGCCAGAAACTGGAAACAACCCAGATATTGTTCAACAGAGGAATGGATACAGAAAATGTGGTACATCTGCACAATGGAGTACTACTCAGCTATTAAAAACAATGAATTTATGAAATTCTTAGAGATATGGATGGATCTGAACAATATCGTCCTGAGTGATGTAATCCAATCACAAAAGAACAACATGGTATACACTCTCTGATAAGTGGTTATTAGCCCAGAAGTTCAGAATACTTGAAGTACAATCCACAAACCACAAGAAACTCAAAAAGAAGGAAGATCAAAATGTGGACACTTCATTCCTTCTTAAAAGTGTGAACAAAATACCTATGGAAGTAGTTGCAGACACTAACTATGGAGCAGAGACTGAAGGAAGAGCATTCTAGCCTGATATAGCTGTTTCCTGAGAGGCTTTGACAGTACCCGACTAATACAGAAGTAGAGGCTCACAGCCATCCATTGAACTGAGTATAGGGTCCCCAGTGTAAGAGTTAGAGAAAGGACCAAAGGAGCTGAAGGGTTTGCAGCCCCTTAGGACAAACAAAAATATAAACTAACTAGTACCCTCAGAGGTCCCAGGGACTAAACCACCAACCAAGGAGTACACATGATGGGACTGATGACTCTGGCAGCATGCGTATAGTAGAGGATGGCCAAGTTGGTCATCAATGGGAGACAAGGCCCTTGGTCCTGTGAAGGTTCTGTGCCCCAGTGTAGGGGAATGCCAGGGCCAGTAAGTGAG
>JADRCD010223660.1:0-22145 GCA_019843815.1 Montemys delectorum
CCCCCCCGCCCCGCCCCGGCGCTGGTTGCATTCCCTTCAATTTGCAGATGAGGAAACTGAGGCCAGGACACTGGCTTCTGTGCTGACATAAACAAATGGTCCCAGTGCCAACAGACTGTAACCCACGTCAGAATTCCTTTCTGACCCCGGGGAAGGGCAGAAGCCGAGGTAGGAAGGTTGAGCGAAGCTTCCGAGAACAGAGGTCGAGGAATGGTCTAGGACAGGACGCTATAAGCATCCTTCGGTGACTCAGGTGGTGTCTAGGGCTGGGCTCTCTGCATACGGGTCCTTTGCAGGCGTTTCAAGGCACTTGATGTGTGAGCTTCGGATAGCCTCATCTCTCTCTAAACCTGAATTCTTTCATCTGAAAACTCAGGAAATATGCCCAGCCTCCTAGATGTGATGGCATACAATTGAAATGTTTTCATTACGTTTATTTATTTTGTGTGGTGCACACATGCTATGTAGAGCAAGCATGTGTAGAAGTCAGAGGATGACTTGCAGGAGTTGGTTCTTTTCTTCCACCAGGTATGTTCCTGGGACCCAACACAGGCTATCAGGCTTAGCGGCAAGCCCCCTTTTCCCCTGAGTCATTTCAACAGCCTAACATATGGATTTAACTTAGATGTAACAACAAATGCCCACATATTTACCCAAAGCCTGGCAAAGTAAGCACATGAACACATGTAATGTGTTTATCAATTTTATTATTTATAGTTCATGTCTGTTCAACTATAGAAGTCTTCTGGCATTCCAAGACCTCCCTTCCTTCAGGGAGCCCACCCTGCTTGCACTGCCTCCCTTTCCTGCAGCCCTCCATCCGGCTAGACGGGAGGATTCCCCCGGCCTGATGTGGGGCCGTGGAGTTCCCTAGCTCTAGGGTGCCAGGGAACTTTGCCAAGAGTCCAAACACTCAAGCTGGCATGGGCCCCACTCCCGGAGAGAGCAGATGGTGTCTGGGAGCATGCTTGGCTCAGTCTGAGTCTCTGGCACGGAGATCCACGGGAGGGATAATGCCAGGGGCAAGGACCAGGATGGTTTTCACCAGAAGGTATTCACTAGCTCCTTCCTCTTGCTCTATTTGCCTTTTACACCACGTAAAAAACTGCTAACCTCGCTTCTGTTTGCACGCGGCTCCTGCCTGCTCCCATCAGCGTCAGCTCCCACGGGGCTGGGATTTATTCTCTTTTGTTCAGGGATGTGCCTCGGGCCTGAAAACAGTGTCTGGCACAAAGTAGGCCCTCCTTCCAGACTCACTAGATGAACGTATGAACTCCCACTAGCCTCGGTTTTTCCATCAGCCCACTAAGCTCAGTGACACCCCATCCCCCTTGCCCTCCTAGTGGTGAATTCCTGACAAGTTACAACTATGGCCTCCATTATTAGCCTTGTAGAGTCTCCCTGTCCACCTCTTCCAGGAGGCCTCGGGTCTTATTTTTATTTTGTGACAGACCTAGAATGTGGAGAGAGAGGGAGAGGGAGGGAGAGGGGCAGGGGAGGGAGGGAGAGGGGGGGAGGTGAGAGAAATAGGCAACTGCACTTCCTCAATCCCTTCACTGGGGGATTCCAGGCAGGGGCTCTACCACTGAGCCACGCCCCCAGCCCCTCACTGGGAGATTCTGTGAGGACTCTACCCCAAGCCACGCCCCCAGCCCCTCACTGGAGGATTCTAGGCAGGGGCTCTACTACTGAGCCACGCCCCCAGCCCCTCACTGAGGGATTCTAGGCAGGGGCTCTACCACTGAGCCACGCCCCCAGCCCCTCACTAGAGGATTCTGTGAGGACTCTACCACTGAGTCACACCCCTAGCCCCTCACTGTGTATTCTATGTCCCATAATATGATGCCCAAAAATGTAGTATCACATCTATGCTTTTCCTGATATATCATTCAGATCCAATCATAAAAATCATGAGACAGGGTTGGAGATGTAACTCGGTTGGTTGAGTGCTTACCTAGCAGGGACTGGGTTCAATTCCCAGCATTGCATAAAAGCAGGTATGGTAGTGCACACTTGTGAGTCCAGCAACCTTCAGGAGGTGGAGGCAGGAGGATCAGGTCAAGATCATCCTCTGCTATATAGCAAGTCAGAGGCCATCCTGGGAGACAAAAAGTAAAACAACGCTGGGGATATAGCTATACCTAAATCACAGAGCACTGGCTCAGGATGTACAAGGTCCTGGGTTCAATCCCTAGCACTAGAAGAACGAGAAAAGAAAATAGGAAAACAAAACCAAAAATAAGCCACTTTCAACAACAATAAATAAAATCTCAGCATGGGTGGATCACTGAAGCTGCATCTCTGAACCTAAAGCAGCTGAGCTGCAGGCTCTCCTCTTCCTAGCAATTGTTCACGCCTTTCATAAATTTGGAGGACTTTGTGGGTCCTGTAATTTTCAGGACTTTCCTGAGCCTTGTAAGCCTCTTTTACTTTTTAAGCCTTACATACTGTATTACTTACCTTTTTATTGCTATGATAAAACACCATAACCAAGATAAGTAATAAAAGAGTTTAATTGGGCTTTTAATTCCAAAGAGCATGGTGAAGGGCTGGCAGCAGGCGCCTGGAGTAGCTGCTGAGAACCTACATCTTAAACCACAGGCAGGAGTCAGAGAGCACTAACTCAAAATGGCACACTTGTGAAACTCTAAAGCCCCCAGTGACATACTTCCTCCATTAAGGCCACACTTCCTAATCCTTCCCAAACAGCTACCCACTGGGGACCAAGGATTCGAGTGCTTGAAAGAAACCACAAAATGTAATTTCTTTACTTCTTGCTTTTAAACCCAGTACTCTGGAGGCAGAGGGAGGCAGATCTTTGAATTTGGGGCCAGCCTAGTCTACATAGTAAGTTTCAGGACAGCCAGGGCTTCATAAAGAGAGACTGTCTCCAAACCAAAAGAAAAAAAAACTATTTTTTTAGTTTTATTTTATGTGTTTGTGTCTGAGTGTATGCCACAGAGGCTAGAAGACAGTGTTGTGCTAGCTTCCCTGAGTCTGGAGTTATAGTTAGTTGTAAGCCACCGGACATGGATGCTGGAAAGTGACCTCGGGTCCTCTGGAAGAGCAGCAAACATCTTAACAAGCAAGCTTTCTCTCCAGCCTACTTCCTGATTCCTAAGGGTTATTTTTCCTCCCTAGAATGTTTCCATGCCAAATAAACAGTTATACAGCCTATTATGCGCCTTGTTTTCTTTGGGTATCAGGTATATTCGGTTTATGAAATCCATTAAGACGTTTACTTACTGTTTATGCACGTTTCTGTACATGATACTTAGAAAATGATATTTTTGAAGAGGGTGATTTAGATCCTTCAGTTCCTAAGATGAGTCAGAGAGATAAGAAAGCAAAGGTGTGAAGCCTTGTTCCAGCTGCCATGAGAACAATATGGCAGCCACGTGGTTCTGGAATCCCACTTCCAGTGAAATGCCCAGAAGAACTCAAATAGAGAGGTCTCAGAGAGGTTGCACGCCACAGCAGCAGCAGCTCCAACAGCCAAAAGGCTGAGGCAACAGCCGTGTCTACCTGAATGAAGTGTGGGGTATAGTTACACTGAATGCACTGTGACATTCCAAAGGAGGGAAATTCTGACACATGCTTAACAATGTGTATGAGCCTGCATGACAGTATTATTGAATTAAATAAGTCAATACAACAAATACGGTATGGCTGGCCTGGAGAGATGGCTCAGTTGCTAAGAGCATATTCTGCTCTTGCATAGGTCTCAAATTCCATCCTCAGCATGCATCCTGGGTGGTCACTACTGCCTGCAACTCCATCTCTAGGATGCCAGCTGCTCTCTTGTAGCCTTGGCAGGCACTGCATGCACCTGGTGCTCAGATATACACAAAAATGCCCGTACAAACAAAAGATTTTTAAAAAGCAAATAAACAAAAACAGTGGTGTTGCCAGCCTGGTCTACAGAGTGAGTTCCAGGATAGCCAGGACTACACCGAGAAACTCTGTCTCAGAAAAAAACAAAAACAAAAACAAAAGGAAACAACAACAACAACAACAACAACAACAACAAAAAGTGGTGTTAGTGTTGGTTACACATACCCTGAAAGTTGGAAGAAAAAATGGTGGATAGTGCCCGGCAGTGGTGGCGCACGCCTTTAATCTCAGCACTTGGGAGGCAGAGGCAGGTGGATTTCTGAGTTTGAGGCCAGCCTGGTCTACAGAGTGAGCTCCAGGACAGCCAGGGCTACACAGAGAAACCCTGTCTCGAAAAACCAAACCCAACCAAACCAAACAACAACAAAAAAAAGTGGATAGCTTCTGAGGGACAGCCTTGGAAGTTGGTGAGCTAGCTTCTGGCCTCTACGTATGCAACATACAGCCGTACACCTGAACACAAACACACATTCTTGTTTTAGTTTTTGTTTGTTTTTGTTTTTGTTTTTAAAGGGGGATTGGCCTGGAACTCATCGAGAGCCCAGACTGGCTTTAAATGTGCAGCAATCCTCTTGCCTCAGTCTCTCACGAGCCCACAATACTCATCATAAAATGTTTTAAATTTTAAACTTTGTTTCCGACTTGAAAAAAAAAATCTAAGAAAAAAGGAAGCTTTCTCTCCCGACTCTGCGCCAAAGAGGCTTCTTCCTTCATTTTGTAGGATTTATTTGTATTATTTGTGTATGCCACGTGTGCGCGGGGCGAGGGGGTATGTCCTCTGAGAAGCCAGAAGAGGACAGAATTGGAGCTGGAGTAACAGAATGCTGGGAACCGAACTCTGGAAGAGCAGCAAGCGCTTTTGCTGAGCCATCTCTCTAGCTCTGTCTTCCTCACTTATCCTTACCTCACCCTTTGTTCAAAATCAGCTGTTAGAATGAACTTTGCAGTGACTCTGAGAAAAAAGCTGGACTTCTCAGTCCTTGGGAAATCTGAGGAAGCTCTAAAAAACTGAAGAGAAAACCTACTTCGCAATTTCTCTAGTGTCAGAATATGGAGATCCTTTTTTTCCCTCTCCAGCTATAACACAGAAATGACCACGATGGGAGTTCCTTTAGGTGCCTGCCCGTTTAGTGTCGACTGGCTCCACTCTGACTGTGATCCTGAACAGGAAAGGTGTTTTGTTTAAGGAAGCAAAGAGCATCAATAGATTTGCTTATTGCGTGAAGAAGATACGGGGAGGAAACAGTTGGCGCTCTAACTTCCTCAACTGCTGATGGAGATAACCCGCCAGGCCTCCCACTCTGGGGCGTTAAGGCGTCGCGGGAGCAAGACCTACGCAATTCTCCCAAAAACGTCCCGAATGACCACGTCTGTCACAACTACGGCCCGCCCCCAGAGGGCAGATATAGCACCAATCATCAGCGCGCAGGGCGGGCGCAGGGGCGGAGCCTGCCGTTGCCCCAGCAACAACCCGGGCACCCCAGGAGAGCGAGGCTGTGGACCTATCTACCTCAGATCTCCCTCCGCCTGGAAGGGCTCGGGCGGGGCGCGAGACTAGTCTCGACGGCGCCCGCAAAGAGGAGGAGGCCAGGTCCATGAACTACCATCCCCGAGGCGGCTTTCACTTCTAACGGTCAAGTACGCGGAGGTAGGAATGGCGCATGCGCTACGCCTAGGGGTAAGGCTAAAGCGGCCCTACACCCGAGACGCATGCGCCTTTTGAAGCTTGGCTGATTTGCCGCGAGGGGGCGGGGCCTTGCGCGTGTGGGCGGGGCCACAGTCCTGGGGCGGGGCTTTCTAAGTGTCCGCGCCCGCCTTGGTTTATTTATTGGTGCAGGTTCCCGCACCCCTGGTGTCTTCCCCATTTTTCTTGGGCTTTTCTGGGGAAGTGGCTTGTATCTGTGATGAAGACCACATTGTCAGTGGGTTGGTGGAACTAGCTTAGAATCATAGTACTTTCTTTATGCGATAGGTGTCAGTTTTCCCAGCTGTCGGATGGAAATAATACACTTACCTCAGAGTTGTGATTGAATTTTTCCCTTCCTAGAGCCATGGCTGAAGTGCACGTGATCGGGCAGATCATAGGGGCCACGGGTTTCTCAGAGAACAGCCTCTTCTGCAAGTGGGGCATCCACACAGGTATCCTCCCCACACCCTGTTCCTCTCTCAAACAATACCCAGCCCCCTCCCCTCGCTAAGTCTCCACGTTTTTTCCTTGACTCTCCAATGAACTCAGACCATACTGTTTGCTTCTTTTTTATCCATTTCTCTCAGGTTATCCCACCACCTGAAAACATAGCCCCAAAGCATATGAGGCTGTGACACAGAAAACACACACACACATACACACACACACACACACACACACACACACGCACTTCCTGTCCTCGGGCCAGTAGACAAGCTAGGTGTGCTTATGCATATCTGTAATTCCAGCACCCAGGAAGCCTTCCATTACAAGTTTGGGGCAAGCCTGGGCTATATGGCAAGAGATCCTGTCTCAAAGAAAAGAGCACAAAATATTTACAAGATCATTGTAAGTGCTAGGAAAAAAAGAATCAGACTGTGGGCTGATTTGGGGTAGAGAGGTCTGAGATCAGAGAAAGCCTTTCTGTGCAAGTAGCACTTGAATTGGGGGCAGGAGGAAAACGGCCGGAAATAGGGCACCCAGTAGCAGACCTTTCAGGGCAAAAGAACAGCCACTGCCAAGGCCCCGAGGCAAGGGAGCTGGATGGGACCGGTGAGGCTTGAGGGTGAGGAGGGTGGGGAAGGGTAGTGGCAGATATCCAGGGCACACCTGGGGTTTCATGGTGACAGTGAGAGTCTGAAAGCTTAGTGTATGTGTTGGGGGGTGGGCGGTTAGAATCCCAGAGAGCAGATAAGATGAAGGCATTTCCTGGAGCGTTTAGGGGAGCATCTGGGGTCTAGGGGAGCACCTGGGATCTTGGGGAGCACCTGGGGTCTAGGGGAGCACCTGGGATCTTGGGGAGCACCTGGGGCCTAGGGGAGCACCTGGGGTCTAGGGGAGCACCTTGGGTCTAGTGCTCAATATGTGGATGCTGTTTCTCCTTGCTCCTCACTGGGGCCACGATATGCTCTCAGATGATGCCTAATCTCTTCTTGGTCTTTGAACTAGGTAGGCCTCTGAATGTGAGGTGCATAGAGTAAGGAAAGGGTGCTGGGAATCTTGTCCCTTGGGGAACGTAGGCAGGAGGGTCAGAAGAAGTTCAAGGTCATTCTCAGCTACAGAAGAGGTTTGAGGCTAGCCTTGGCTATAAAAAAGGGAGGATATTGGTTTTGAGGATGCAGCTCATCAGTAAAGCATAGAGCATGTGCCTCGTAATGCACAAGGCTATGGATCCATCCCCAGCAGCATACATGAGGATTGACAAGTGAATAGTATTTTAAAAATTAATAGTCCATATTTGCTATGAGTCTTCTCATGAATTGTGAGATTGTATTTTTTTTTTTTTGTCACTCATTTTTATAGACAGGGGAACAGAGAAAAGCAACTCTCCTAGGGTTGCATAGACAAAAGAAGGTAAGACTTGGGGTGGGGAGTGTAGATTGTTGCTAGAGAGCTCTTGCATACATACTGCCCTAGGCTCCATCCCTAACACTACAAAATATATATGAATAGTGCTAGGATTTCTACACAGGATTTTCTGTGTAGCCCAGGCAGCCCTGGGAACTCCTTCTGTAGACCAGGCTGACTTTGAACTCACAGAAATTGGCCTGCCTCTGCCTCCTGAGGGCTAAGACTAACCATGTGCACCACCACCGTCCAGCTTTACTCTCTCATGTGCTCTTCATCTCCCTCCAATCTTCCTTTAGAGACTGAGACCCACACTCTAGCCCGTGCTGACTTGACACTCATCAGGCAGCCCAGGAAAGCCCCAAACAAACTCCCAGGTGCTGAGATGTCAGGTGCACACTGCTAGGGCCAAGATCTGAGTCCAGTTCCAGGACAGCCAGGGCTACACAGAGAAACCCCGTCTCAAAAAAACAAAACAAAAAGCTGGGCAGTGGTGGCGCACACGCCTTTAATCCCAGCACTTGGGAGGCAGAGGCAGGCGGATTTCTGAGTTGGAGGCCAGCCTGGTCTACAGAGTGAGTTCCAGGACAGCCAGGGCTACACAGAGAAACCCTGTCTTGAAAAACAAACAAGCAAACAAACAAAACCAAAAAAACAAACAAATAAAAAAAGATCTGAATCCAGATATCTGGCTCTAGAGTCTACGCTATGTAACTAGGGGAAAATAAACTTGTTGCCACAGCAGGTCTGCTTCCTGAAGGTTGTTACCCCTCCAACCCTGTCTGTTCTGTTTCTCATTACAGGGGCCGCATGGAAGCTCCTCTCAGGTGTACGGGAAGGCCAAACACAGGTAGACACACCCCAGATAGGAGACATGGCTTACTGGTCCCACCCTATTGACCTGCACTTCGCCACTAAAGGTCTCCAAGGTGGGTACAGGATGACAGGATGGGGAGGCACAGTCAAAGTAGGAGGAGCTGGGCTTGGGACGCCATGGCTGTCTCTGCTCCCTGTACTCTGTGGGTCCCTTTTCTGGTACAGCCTCCCCTAGAGAAGTGAATTCGAGGCCTCACCAGAGCCCATGGAATGAGCCAGAGCTTGGGGTAGAGGAGATATCAGGAAGTGGGGGTCAAGTGGGAGGGGCCTTTGACTAAAGGCCTCTGAGGAGGCTGGGTAGGGTAAAGCGAGCTAGATGGGGAGGACAGGGACAGGAAATGGGCCAGTTGCCGTTGCTCACACAGGCAGAGGTTCTGCTCAAAGGGGAAGTGAGTGTTCGAGGGGGGGAAGGTATCATATCAGCGCGGCTTTTCTGGTTAAAACACAGCAGGTTCTGGGAAATGGCCTGGGCATTTCAGCAATATGAGTACTGTTGACTGAGCCTATGTCTGTCCAGCTTGAGCAGGGACATCCTCAACTAAGACAGCACCCTCTAGACCCTGTCTTCAGGGATTCCATTCTAGGTAGACGATAGACCTATTTCCAGATGTGGCCAGCACAGAGGCCATGGAAACACAGAAGTCATCTCTGGTTGGTCCCGTGGCCTTATAGGGCAGAGTGGTTAGAGCTCTGCTGTAAAGGGCCAAGAGAAGCTAACTAGGCCCAAGGACAAAGACAGAGGGTGGAGGCAGAGAGCGGGAGCCAGGTAGAAGCGGGGAAGAATGTCCTGGGTATTTGATGTCTGTCAGTGGGGGATGAGGTGGTAGGGACAGAATGTAGGGCCTCGGCTGCACAGGCGCTAAGACTGACTCTTGAAGGCTCTGGGGAGCCCAGGAAGAAATGGATGGATCAGATTTTCCTTTTGAACAAGTGTACTAGTTCCTGTGTGGGTGATATGTCAGAAGGTGAGGCAGAGAGACGAGCCCTTGTTTCCTCAGTGGCCTTAGCTGTCTTCCTCCCTGCATGCTTCGTAGTCTCCCGGCTCGCCAACAAACCCTGGCAGGGCAGCTCTGAAACCCACTTCTGTTTCTCACCCCATCCTGCCGAGCCTTCTCTGTCCATCTTCTCTTACCCGGATCATTCTTTCTTTCTGTCTTCACTGTGCTCCCAGGCCCAGGTCTTAGGGTCAGATACTGGACTGGACCCTAGGAGGACCTAAATACGACATGTTCTTCCTCTACAGAACCTTCCTGCAGGTCTCCCTCCTATCACTCAAGAGAAAAGCTGGAGTCTTTTCTGGCATCGTATGGCCCTGTGTAATCTGGCTGTCACCTCTGTCCTTTGTCCCCCACGACTCCCTGTGCTAGCCTCGTTGGCCCCACCAGGCGAGCTCCCGCTTTGGAACTTCTGCACTCACTGGATCTGTCATTCCCCTGGGTGCCTAGGTAGCCCACTCCTGTAAGCATGTATGTACCTGTCTGTTGTATCCTGGTTGGTTTGCTTGCTTTTGAGATAGAGTCTCAGAACATAGTTCAGGCTAGCCTGGAGCCTCAGCAGCCCAAGTGTGTGCCAAAATGCCACCCTTCCAGACGAGGTCTTCTTGTATAGCCCTAGTTGACCTGGAACTCGTTTGGCTCAGGCTAGCTTTGAACTTCTGGGGATCCTCTTGCCTCTACCTCCCAAGTGCTGGCATTCCAGCTGGACACTGCCCCAAATATCACCTTCTTTAGTAAAGCCTCCTTTAGCTGCTCCCCACTTTTCCAAACTCCATCTCCACCCCTCCCTTTCTGGCTGTTGTTTTTCCCCAGAGCGGTTATCACCATCTGACATACCCTATCATTTACTTATTTACTATGTTGGTTGTCTAGGATGTCAGCTTCACGGGGCAGGAATTTTTGTCTGCTGTGTTCATTGCTGTGTCCCCAGCCTGGAGAACAGGGCCTGCCAGGGAGGGCTCAGAGTAGCGGGGGAGCTGGGCTGCATCTCCAAGCATTGGACTGTCAGGCTGGGACCTTCAGCTGTGCACTGAGGCCACTAGAAACCTAACGAAGGGGAGAGATGGTTGCTCTGGGGAAGAAAGGAAATCCTAGTCAGGTGGGCGAGAACGAAGCAGGTCCATGAGGAGAGAAGGTGGAAGGGATCTGAGCTGAGCTGCCGACCTGGGGGCCAGGGAGAGAGAAGAGACCACAAAGGGGGAGGCCAGACTTGACTTAAGAGGTTTGATCTTTGTACTGTGGGCCAGGGGAGCTGTGGGAGGGTTTTGAGCAGCAGGGTAGTGTGGATTTCTATAGATCCCTGTGATTGCTATGTGGAGTGGGTGGGAGTCTAGAACCCAGAGAGGAAATTCAGTTAATGATCCAAGGTAAGGACTGTGCAAGGTCTCTAGTGATTTCAAGCATGGGAACCCCGGAGCAGGGTTCTGCCCCTTTGTCCTTTGCTCTAATGCCTCTTGCCTCCTGTCTTGCAGGTTGGCCTCGACTCCATCTCCAGGTGTGGTCCCAGGACAGCTTTGGCCGCTGCCAGCTTGCTGGCTATGGGTTTTGCCATGTGCCTAGCAGCCCAGGCACTCACCAGCTGGACTGCCCTACATGGAGGCCCCTGGGCAGTTGGAGGGAGCAGCTGGCACGGGCTTTCGTGGGTGGTGGGCCACAGCTGCTGCACGCAGACACCATCTACAGCGGGGCCGACCGCTACCGCCTGCACACGGCCGCGGGTGGCACAGTGCACCTTGGTATCGGCCTGCTGCTGCGCCACTTTGATCGCTATGGTGTGGAGTGTTGAGGGACTTCATTGCCACTAATCACCATCATCCACCGAGCACATGGTGGCACAGCAGTGAAGCAGGCATTCGGACTCTGGAGACTGTCAGTCCTGACCTCCCCCAAGTTATGGCCTCTATGCCATGGACTACAGGCCAGGAGCTCTCCCGGTGGCCCATGCTCCACTGAACTACCGGGTAGTAAGTCTGTGGTTAAAGAGACTTGAGGAGAGCCCGCTGTTTGGACTGTCGGGGGCACTTAATAAAAGCGCGCATTTCTCATGGGTAACGCACCTCCTTGTATCGGCTGCAGCTCTCAGACGTACGTCTCCTTATTTCACTCTCCTTGACACTGTCATCCGCAAACCCAAAGTCTGCCCCTGCCTTTCGCTCTCCGCCTCCTAGGTCCCCACCTCTAATATAGGACTCTGTTTTCTCACGAAGTCCCAGTTTTCCCTTTGACCCTTCAACAATTCCCAAATCCACGGGGGCGCTTTGGTTGGTCACCGGCTTTAGTAGTGCTCAGCCGCCAGGAGGCAGCACCCTGGAGGTGGGGCGGGGCCGGGGTGCCCGCCCCCTCTCCGCAGGGCTGAAGGGACCCCCCTTGGAGCCCGCCCACGCTAAGATGAAGCCAGTGGGCCCCCCCATGCCCTCCCCCTGGGGCTGCCCCCGCCCCGCGCGCGCTTCCTGGGTGGGGCCGGGGCGGCTTCAAAACCCCCGCCGCCCCAGCCGGTCCCGCCGCCGCCGCCCTTCGCGCCCCAGGCCGTCCCCCTCCTCCTCCCGCCGCGGATCCTTCAGACAGCCAGGCCCCCGGCCGGGGCAGGGGGGGACGCCCCTTCGGGGCACCCCCGGCTCTGAGCCGCACTCGGAGTCGGCCTCCTCCGGGAGCCGGCAAAGGAGCAGCAGAGGAGCGGTCCGAGGCCCCAGAGTCTGAGACCAGCCGCCGCCGCCGCCGCCGCCGCCGCCGCCGCCGCTGCGGGGAGGAGGGGGAGGAGGAGTGGGAGGAGGGACGAGCTGGTTGGGAGAAGAGGAAAAAAGTTTTGAGACTTTTCCGCTGCTACTGCAAGTCAGAGACGCGGGGACGCCTTGACGCTGCGCTGTCCCTCAAAGGAGGCAGGACCTGAGGACTCCAGACAGCCCTGCTCACCGTCGTGGACACTCGATCGCTACCCGGCGTTCCTCAGACGCCCCCATTCCGGACCAGCCCTCGGGAGCCACAAGCCCCGCCTCCCGCGAAGACTTCACCCCAAAGCTGGGGCGCACCCCTTGCACGCCGCCCTCCCCCCAGCCTGCCTCTTGAGTCCCCCGCATCCCAGGACCCTCTCTCCCCCGAGAGGCAGATCTCCCTCGGACCTGCTGGCAGTAGCTCCCCTATTTAAGAACACCCACTTTCGGATCCCAGAGAGCGCTCATCTCGGTTTTTACCCTGGTGGCATACTGAGACACCCTGGTGTCAGAGCCTCACCGCGACTCCTGCTGCTCTCTCCCTCAACCTCAAATTATTCAGGACTATCGCCTACCTTTCCTTGGGAGACCCCACCCCACAAGCCCTGCAGGGGCGGGGCCTCCGCATCCCACCTTTGCCCGGGGTTCGCGCTCTCCGAAGTGCCGTGGGGCGCCGCCTCCCCCATGCCGCCCTCGGGGCTGCGGCTGCTGCCGCTTCTGCTCCCACTCCCGTGGCTTCTAGTGTTGACGCCCGGGAGGCCAGCCGCGGGACTCTCCACCTGCAAGACCATCGACATGGAGCTGGTGAAACGGAAGCGCATCGAAGCCATTCGTGGCCAGATCCTGTCCAAACTACGGCTCGCCAGTCCCCCGAGCCAGGGGGAGGTACCGCCCGGCCCGCTGCCCGAAGCGGTGCTCGCTTTGTACAACAGCACCCGGGACCGGGTGGCAGGCGAAAGCGCCGACCCCGAGCCGGAGCCCGAAGCCGACTACTACGCCAAAGAGGTCACCCGCGTGCTAATGGTGGACCGCAACAACGGTGAGCACCGAGGGGCCGGGGAGCCAGGAGGGAGCCCCCAGGGGGCGCCGGAGTGCAGAGGTCACCAAGAGGAAATTACCCTCAGAGGAAACTGGCAGGAGGAAGGGGACCCCTGGGGGCGCCGGGACAACTGTGTGGGTGTCCCAAAGAGGCTGGCACTTACCCCTACCCCAGGTGTCTGGTCTCGGAGACAACAGACAGCCTGCAAAAGCGAACCGCTCCTAGAAAGGCAAGATCGTGGGGGAGAGCCCCCTCTAGAAGAGGAGCATTTGGCAGGTTTTGCTTTAATTTCCCCTTAAGGTGCCTAAACATGCAGGGCTCCTTGGGTCTCTTTCCAGAAAGGTAGAGCCCGGCTCAAGAGAATGGAAGGCGTCCAACATTTCGGAAAGGAGAGGCAGTGTTGGAAAGTCGACCCTAGACCGGGTCCTGAGATGGAGAGAGAACCTAGGAGATGGGTACCCTAGAACTGCCAGATAAAATCTCTAGTGGGCTTACTCCTAGAAGGCGACAGGCGCACGCTGGAGAGTGTGACCTGTGGAGACACTATGGGTTTACAAGTGAAAAAGGAAAGCGAAGTTGTTGGGAGAAGGAGGCTAGCGAGGAGCGGAGAGGGTGCGGAAAACGAGCCCGGAGGTGTCACGAGTGTTTTGCTTGGGGACGTAAAAGAGCGCGCGAGCGGGCAGGCGGAGCCCAGTGAAGGAAGCGAGCGAGTCCTCAAGAAGTCTAGAATACTGGGTCATTGGGAAGGAGTTATAAGAGAGGGGAGACTGGAGTAGGAAGGTGGCCCCCCGAGGCGGCTGGGCAGGCGGAGCAAGGATACCACGCCATCCAGGAGTGAGTGGCGAGCGCCCCTCTCCTGGGCGTGGAAGGGAGTGGCTGAGCCTCGAGAGTCGAGCCCTAGGGGAGCGGCCAGAGGTAGGGGAGAGGCAGTCTTCAAAAACTCAAATGAAAAAACCGAATCGGATATGGATGAGGAAGCCCCCACGTGGGTGCCACGCGCGTGGGGAGGAGCTTGCGCTTCCTGAGGGGGTAAGAGGACCCCACGGAACTGAACGCTGACAGGCTGTAACCCCAAAGTCCCAGTTCCTCCTACGGGAGGTTGGGGAAAACCCAGCGTCCGGTCGCCTCGCCCTCCTCCCTTCCCTTTCCTTCCCGTGCCCGGGAGGAGGGGAGACGAAGCTCGCGCGCGCGGAGCCTGGGGCGAGACGAGGCAGGTCCGGATCCCGCCCTCCCTAGGCTGTTGGTCTCCCGCCCTCCTCACCCCAGCAGTGGGCGGGGACACTCACGGCTCTGCAGGGTAGGCACCCACGCGGGACCCAGGCGTCTTGTGGGACCGGGAACTTTAGATGTCAGTAGTTTCTCCAGGTTTCACCTTCCGAACCACAGACGTGTGGACTTAAGGATTCTTTGCACGTTGCTGGACCCAGTTGTGGCTCAGGCCTAATGACACCCCTCCATAGCCACTACTTAATGTGACCTCTTCGTTGAAGTCCTTTCCTCTCCCCAGAGACTGTCTGTATTTCTTACTCATATATCTCTTCCGGCATGTGCCTCCCCATTTCCGTCTCCTCTCTCCCACGTACCTATTCATCTCTATGTCACCCCACTTTCCTCTGCGGCACCCACAATCCTTCCTGCCCTCCTATCTCTCCCCTGTTTGCTACCCCCAGCTGAGATCCCACCCATCCATTGTGGTTTGCTGAGTAACAACTGGACCAAGAATAGGGCCCCTCTGTCCTTCATCCATGTCTGGGTCACCATCTCAGACCCACTACAAGAAGCCAAAAGCCCCAGTTAACACAGGATTTCAGGATTCTGCTCCTTCGTCCCCCCAAAAAGCAGATACCTTTTAGCCTAGGAAGCCCTTTAGTGAATGTGGCTCCCACCCGTGCAGTCATTCTTACTAGAAATCCACCTTGATGCTAAAACCGGCCGGGAAATGGGCAAAAGGGGGAAGTAACTAATGACTCCGATGACAGGCAAATGATAAGAACCCCCCCACTGGCCAGGAAGTAGCAGAGTTTCAGGATTAAGACCACTGTCTGGTTGGCTCTACGCCTGATCCCTGACCCCCTGTTTACCCTCTTTCCCACTCAGCTCTCCCCTCCATCCACCTCCCATGACTGACTTGATGCGCAGGGGTGGATTGGTACCCAGGGGGGACCTCCTCCTTCTCAGGAGAGGAGGGAGAGAGGGAAGGGGGTATGAGAGGGGGACTGGAAGGAGGGGAGGCTGCGGTCAGGATATAAAGTGAATGAATAAATAAATGAACGTGGTGAGGGGGAGGACACAGTCTGCCAAGCAGAGTAGTCCGCGACTGTGGTCCCAGGCCTGGGGAGACAGAGGCAAAAAGATTGCTTCAACACCATGCTTGGATATACAATGAATTTGAGAATAGCCTAAGCTATGAGATCCTGTCTCCAGAAACAAAAGAAAATAAATAGTCCCTGGGGCTGGAGAGATGGCTCAGAGGTTAAGAGCACTGGTTGCTCTTCCAGAGGTCCTGAGTTCAAATCCCAGCAACCACATGGTGGCTCACAACCATCTGAAATGGGATCCGATTCCCTCTTCTGGTGTCTGAAGACGGTGTCCGTGTACTCATAAACGTAAAATAAATGTATTAATTTTTTTTAAAAAAAAAGAGTTTTTAAATAATTAGTCCCTGGAATGAGGTGGCTTGAGTCTTACTGCATTGTGAAGTCTCAGTGTCTTTATCTTTTGTAAAGTGTTTGTTTGTTTGTTTGAGACAGGGTTTCTCTGTGTAGCCCTGGCTGTCCTGGAACTCACTCTGTAGACCAGCCTGGCCTCGAATCAGAAATCCACCTGCCTCTGCTTTCCAAGTGCTGGGAGTAAAGACGTGTGCCACTACTGCTCCACTTGTAAAATGTTTAAAATGATATCTTTAACATTCACTGTATTCCTCTCACCTTTACTAACATATGTGCACCCTCGCGCGGTGCACCCCCCCCCCCACACACACACACAGGCTAACTCTCAGTGAACAGCTTCCTGACTCAGGCTCCTAAGTTCTGACTGCAGACTCACACTGGCTAAAATTATTAATGTGTATGTCACATATTTAGCTTTTGCCCAGTGTCTCATCAGCTCCGTTAATCCTGGATTTGGGTGGTGTCTTACAGATAAAGAGAGGAGTTTGGCCACTACTGGTGGTACAGGCTGCTAGGATTTGCTGAAGGAGGCAGAAGTAGGTGCATCTTGGAGTTTGAGGCCAGCCTGGGATACACATTTTTCTGCCAGGCAGAGAAACTCTGTCTCAAAAAAACAAAAAACAAACAAACAAAAAAAGGGGGGTGAGGAATTTGCTCGCCACAGGTTACATAGTGTTTCAGTTGCAGCGGCTTAGGCTGAGAATCAGAACTCAATGGTACCTATTTCATCTAAGGTTAAAAGGCGATTGGCCCAGTGGTAGAGCACTTCCCTGGAATCCACCTCAAAGGGGATGCAGGTTTAGTTCAGCTGCTGAGCGCCTGCCTGGAACCTGCTGTGGGAGGTTCTAGGCAGGCGCTCCTATCCTGAGTAGCGGCAGGGAGACTTTCTGATCCCCAAAAGTGTGTCGTGCCATTTACTCTACAACTTCGGTTTGGTTTAGTTTGAGGGGTGGTCTCGTGTAGCCCAGGTGAGGCCAGCCAGTTAAGAACATTAGAGGGGCGCCTCAGCAGTTATGAGAACGAGCTGTTCTTCCAGAGGGTTGCCAGGGCCCACACGGCCAGCTCACAGCCATCTGGAACTCCAGGTCTAAAGGACCTGACACCTCTTCTGGCCTCCACAGGCACCAGGCATGCACACTGTACACAGACACACGGACACAGCCAAAACACCCATATGCATGAGTAAACTAAAAGTTAGAAAGTAAACCTGTCAAAGTGTAACAACGCCAACCTGAGTGAGAGCCCGTGGGCTTAGAAGCAGGGTGGCTGTGTCTGCCGTCCTTGTCACAGACCTGATGTCTTCTCCTTCTGCTCTGCCCCACCCAGCAATCTATGACAAAACCAAAGACATCCCACACAGTATATATATGTTCTTCAACACGTCGGACATTCGGGAAGCAGTGCCGGAGCCTCCGTTGCTGTCCCGTGCAGAGCTGCGCCTGCAGAGATTCAAGTCAAGCGTGGAGCAACACGTGGAACTCTACCAGGTGAGGTTCTGAGCCTGAGAGGTGGCGCGCCTACGGTTTGGTTTTTATTTTTATTTTTATTTTTGTCTTGTTTTCATTTGGTTGGTTAAGTGGGTGGGTCTCTTTGTGTAGCCCTGGCTGTCCTGGAACTCACTCTGTAGACCAGGCTGTCCTAAAATTCACAGAGATTCTCTTGCCTTTGCCACTTCAGTGCTGGGATTAAAGGTGTCTGCCATCATTGCCCTGAGAATCCTAAGGTTTTTTAAAAAAAAACCCTCAGATTGCATCCTGTTAGTTGAGTTTGGGAGGCTGAACTGTAAAAATGCGGGAAGAGCCAGGGGATGGGCATCTGGGTTTGTGTGGTTTGCCGAGAATCCCCCAGTGAGGGGCTGGGGGTGTGGCTCGGTGGTGGACTGCCTAGCTTGAGTAAAGCATTAGGTTCCATCCTCAGCAGGGGAGGGGGGTGGGAGGGAGTAACAGCGAGGAAGGAAAGGAAGCTGGAGCCTTTAGGAGCAGACACTTGCAATCCCAGCACTTGGAAGATGGAGATCAGGAGGCTGAGGCAATAAGATCTCTTGAACTCAAGATCTCTTGAACTCAAGCATTCAAGGCCAGCATAGTCAGAATAGTGAGATCTTGTCTCAGACAGAGAAATTAAGCATTTCTTGTAGTCTCTTAAGTCAGTAGTCGCCTGCCTTTTTTTTTTTTTTTTTTTTTTTTTTGAGGCAGGAGTTCTCTGTGTAGCTCTGTTTGTCTTGGAACTCAGAGCTCCACTCACCCCTGCCTTCTGAGGGTTGGGATTAAAGACATGCCACTACTGCCTAGCCAAAAATAACATTTTTAAACTGGGAGGCAGAGGCAGGAGGATCTCTTGAGTTCACGGTGAGCCTGGTCTGCATAGTTAGCTCCAGAACAGCCAGGGCTACATAGAGAGACCCTGTCTCAAAAAAAAAAAAAAAACAAAAAAAACAAAACAAAACAAAAAAAACAAAAAAAACCCACCAACAACAAAAAACATTGGAAAGACTGTTCTGTGCATGTACTCATCATAATAATTATTAGTAAAATAATAAACTCTAAATGAATAAGAAAATTACCACTCTCCCAAACTCAGGGTAATCAAACTGCTGAACTGTGCACAATAGTATGAGCAGTGATCACTTGCCTTGTGGGCTTGCTCAGCTGTCATGTCTCAGCAGCATTCCACCATGGAAGAAATTGAGGCTCAGCAAGGCTAGGCAAGTGTCCATAGCTTGCACAGAACCCTGTGCACAGCTGAGGAGCCTCGTTGGGCCTGACCACAGCAGCCTGGATTGTCGGCCCTGTCCCATGTCCTGGTCCAGTCTGTCTCTACCCGTCCATCCCTTCCCTTGGCTTCTTTCTGCTCTTGGGGGCTGTACGTGAGAGTGTGGCCTGCGGGATCCATATGTGTCAGAAGCCAGTGTCTGGGGATGGCCTGGAAGCCAGTGTGTGAGACAAGCAGCATGGGGCTACAGCCAGATTATCTGGGGGCAAGATGGCAGCTATCACACTCCTCTTTGCTTGCTTTCTTTCCATTTAGAAATATAGCAACAATTCCTGGCGTTACCTTGGCAACCGGCTGCTGACCCCCACTGATACGCCTGAGTGGCTGTCCTTTGACGTCACTGGAGTTGTACGGCAGTGGCTGAACCAAGGAGGTGAGGTTGCTTGTCTTGTGCCATCCTCCAGTGGGGCCACCCCTGTTGGTCCTGGTATCACCGTGCCTAGCACTGCGTTACCCCTGCCCCCACCTCACCCCTGTCATACACATGCACCTAATAGTGATGTCAAGAAGTAGCACTCCACAATTCTTACCACTGGGTCAATCTGTGGAGTGACACTAGGGACAGGCGGTGACCCAAACAGTCTTTCAGTAGACCTCATGTCCCTTTGGCTAGTTGAAGGAGGAACTGACTTCTAGCTAGCTAGGTGCTTTATGACTCATCGTAGAGAGGAATGGGGTTGAGCACTCAAGAGGTGCCTGACTGTCTGGATTCAAGGAGGCCTTCCTGGAGGAGAGGGCATCTGAGGTAACGTCTCTGGGATGAATAAAAGCAAGCAGGAAAAGGAGATTCAAGAGTACTCTGTATCAAGGCTCTGCAGCCAGGGAGAGCTTGACATATCCGTCTGTCCAGGAGTGAACAATCTTCCTTGTCTCTTGCGGGTCCTTCCCTCACAAGGCCCACAAGGTCTTTCCAGACACTGGTAAGGGCTCAGAGCCCTAGCAGGCAGTAATGACCGATAACGATGAAGGCCAGAAAGGGAGATCTACACAGAGGGGACGGGGCTTAGATGAGGGAAGCTGAAGGTGCTGTGAAACCCAGGCAAGGTTGGATCCAGGAGGGCTTCCTGGATGAGTCTGAGTGGGAGGAGACTCCCGAGAAGTGTAATTCAGCCACGTGAAGGGTGAGTCTAAATGGGCCGGCACCAGGAAGAATGTGGAAGGCCACTGGACGGAAGTGGAGAGGACTTTTGTCTCGTATATAGTAGGCGCTTAGACAGCAGTATTATGTGTCCACTCAAGGAATACCTCCCTTCAGCCGGTGAGGTGGCTCAGCAGGTAAAGGCGCCCGCCGCTGCTGCGCTTAGCGGCCTGAGTTCAAGCTCCAGGACCCAACTCCTACAAGTTGACCTCTGACCTCCCTGCACATCCTGGCCCGTGTGCACGCATGCCACTAAATAATGAGGAGAAGATGCCGGCTTAGGTTTGCATGATGCCTCTGGCTATGGCTTCCTGTATGGCCCAGGGGTGATTGGAGTTTGAAGATCAGTGGAGTGAACACAGTTTAGATCAGTGACGGGCATCCGTGTTAGCTCTAAACCATCCTGCGATACCAACCCTGCTCCTGGCCCTTGACACTTGGATCACAGTAGATGTTTATGGTTATGGTTGAGGCCCAGGCAGAGCACAAAGATAACAAGACCCCAGGGCAGCGTGCACAATGGTACGAAAGCCTACAAAGCCCAGCGCTTGGGAGGCCAAGGCAAGAGGATCGTGAGTTCAAGGTCATTCTTAGCTCCGTAGTGAGTTCGAGAACTTGAGGCCAGCTTGGACTACGTGAGAGAGACCCTGTCTCAAAAAGAAGAAGAGGGCTGTGGAGAGGGGTCAGTGGGCAAGAGCTTCCGTTTCCCAAGCACGAGGACCTAAGTTCTCATCCCTGGCACTCGTGTAAAAAGTCAGGCGTTGGTGTGGTACGTGCCTATAACCCCAGCCTTGTTGGAAGTTCGATATACGTACGGAGACAGGCTGATTACACGGCTGTATGACCGGCTAGCCTAGCCAAAGGAGTGGACTCAAGTTCAGCACTCTGTCGGTCTCAGGCAATAAGGGAGAAAGGAACAGAGGAGGACACTTGTCGCTCCGCTGTAAGCCTCGCCGTGTACCGCACACATAGCACACACCCATCTGTGTTCTCCTGGATACATAAAGTAGGCATCCTATACATATATACATATATACAATTTCAAATACATGCATACATATATACAATTTCAAAAACTACAAAATGAAGGAAAATAAGGCAGGAGCAGGATCCCTCCCCTGTGCATGTTTTTTTTCTACTGAGAACAATCAAAGGAGTAAATATTCATGCAGAAATGTCAGAGCCCCTGCATGCTATGGAAAAAGAGGAGGGATGCCACGGTCGGAGAAGGTTGTGTCGCTTTTGGAGCCTTTCCGGAGGGGTTGATACTTGAGCTGAGCCCTGAAAAAGGGGGAGAAAGCTCTAGCAATTCAAAGAATAGGAGCAAGAGTGACGTGTGGGGTGACCAGCAAGGAGCCCCTGGGGCTGGCAGCTTCCCGCCCCCTCTCCCCCCTCAGGCTGGGTGAGTCATATCCTCAGACCCCTTTCCTCTCCCACAGATGGAATACAGGGCTTTCGATTCAGCGCTCACTGCTCTTGTGACAGCAAAGATAACATACTCCACGTGGAAATCAACGGTGAGCTAATTTCCCGGGTCCAACCTGACACAGGCCGTGTATGGCCTGTTGTACATGTGCATGTGTGTGAAATCTCAACCTGTCCCTCTAAGTGTGTGTTTGCCCTTCACCACAACATCCAAACCCAAACAGGGATCAGTCCCAAACGTCGAGGTGACCTGGGCACCATCCATGACATGAACCGACCCTTCCTGCTCCTCATGGCCACCCCTCTGGAAAGGGCCCAGCACCTGCACAGCTCACGGCACCGGAGAGCCCTGGATACCAACTATTGCTTCAGGTAAACTCTGTCTCTCTCTCTGAGTCTGCGCAGGCTTGGGGCTTGACTGCACCCTGTGGACCGGTGTGCCACCATTTATGCCTGCAGGGCTTGGGGACAAGTTCCTGGTTCTGTAGGCAACTGAGAGTCCTAGAATGTGGGTTGTCTTCTTGCTGGAATGTTGAGATCAGGGAATTCAGAAAGGTTGGCACAGGAGTTAGAAGTATGTTGGAAGGTTGTCTTGTTGGGTTTTAAAATCCCCGCTAGGCTTCCACCACTTCAGGATGCTGATGAAAGAATTTACTGTGAGCCATTGAGAGTGTTGACCCCAGGAGAGCTGGAGTTGGGATCCAAGCATTTGGGTTCAGAATCAAAAGGTGGTCTGCATTGGGTTCCCACACTCTTGGCAGATGGTGGTCTCCAATGCTGGTAGACAAGAGCGGCAAATATCGGGGTTCAGAATGGTAGGGTTTGGCATGGAGATGTTAGCATCCAGAGTGGAGGTGGAGAAAGCCAGAACGTGAGTCTCCTGAGGTCAGCGCTTTATCTGGCAGTGGTGCACCCTGAGGAATTTCGGAGGCAGAACTTTCTGAGATGTATGTAGGCTTACAAGTGTGGAGGTTGGAATATAGGACTGAAATAGGGAACTCTGAGGAGCCAGGATCCCTCAGAGTCAGAGACTGGTCATCTTAGAGTGTCCAGAATAGTCAAATGGTTTTTGGTCATTGTTTTTAAGTCCTCCC
>JADRCD010223661.1:0-11184 GCA_019843815.1 Montemys delectorum
AAAAAAAAAAACTCTGACCAAGAATTGTTCCTGTCTGAAAGAACTGCAGGTTCAAAAATGGACAAGAGCCTGAGGGAAAGGAGGTCCAGTGTCAGGCCCAAATTGGGATTCAGCTCAAGAGGAGACCCCAAGGCCTTACACTATGACTAATACTATGGTGTGCTTATAAACAGGAGCCTAGCATGACTGCCTTCTCAAAGGCCCAACAAGCTGCTGAAAGAGTCAGATGCAGATATTTATACCCAACCAATGGACAGAAGCTAGCGACCTCTGTGGTTGAATTAGGGAAACCTGGAAGAAGCTGAGGAAGAAGGCAGCCCTAGAGGAAGACCGGTAGAGTCTCAAGTAACCTGGATCCCTGGGATCTCTCAGACACTGAGCTACCAACTAGGCAGCATACACCAGCTGATATGAGGCCACCAACACATATATGGCAGAGGAATGCCCGATCTTGACTCAGTGAGAGAAGATACACCTAACCTGTGGGGCAATGAGCTGTGAACAGACAACCTGATCCCCTGTCTAGCACAGGCCTTGAATCACAGTGTCCCATGGCAGGTGTTCAGCCATGCCCCCTGGGCCCCTGGCTCCTGTCTGGACTCTATCCTCACATTTACCTGGCAACAGCCAGGTATGCTCCTCCCTACACTTACCTGGCAACAGCCAGGTTAGGCCAGCCCACTATAAAAGGGGCTGTTTGCCCTCTCCCCTCTTTCTTACCCTCTTGCTCTCTTGCCTCTTTCTCACCTCTCATCCTTTTCTCCCTCTTGCCCTTCTCTCCTCTCTCAATGTGGCCATGGCTGGCCTCTACTTCTCTACTCTTCTCCCTCTCTCTACCTTTCTACAATAAATGCCTTAAAACCCTGGACTGACTCTTCTCATCGGGATCCACAGTGCTGGAGAAGAGCACATAACCTTCTGCCATGAGGCCTCCCTGCGATGATCCAGCCACAACAGCTGACTGAGCAAGCCAGGACACATTCCTCCCTGAGGGATTCAGTCAGAGAGCTCTCTACCCCGCCCTTTTCTCTTCTGGCCAGTGCCAGAGCTGGATTGCAGGCCTCAATCTCTTCTCAGCTCTTCTGCAGTTTCCAGCGGCAGTGCCCACTAGCTAGAACCTGCTGGTCTCTGCCTCTGTGCAGGACTGGACCCCTGAGCTGGTTCCAGGCAGGTCTGCAGAGACCTCAGACTGCGCCATCCCCACCCCTGACAGAGGTCCTGCAGCTTCTCACAGCCTGCCGTGAGGGATGCGTGCAGTCAAACTTCCCGTGTCAGCCTCCATGAGTGTCCCTAGCCTTGCAGCTGCCGGGTGCCGGACCCCATTCTTACATCACATCCCTCAAGAGACTTGAGGCCTCAGGAAGTGGGGAGGTTCTTGGGGGTAGAGGTGGCAGATGGTGGCACGGGGACATCCTTTTGGATACAGTGGTGGGGAGAAGGTATGGAATGTGGAGAATGTGGAACATTCAGAGGGCACACTGGGAGGAGCAAAAAGACTGGACTGTAAAAAATGATTAGAGAATAAAAAAATAATCATAATAAAATTAACTCAAAAAAAGTTTTATGACATAAGCTGTATCAGATATTCAAAAATATATCTAGTAATGCCTTCACAAGATTTTTTTTATGTCTACTAAATAATTATTGCACAAGACTATATTCCTGGGATGAACTATATTACAACAGGAATATAGCGAAGCCTGCTAAAATAGATATGATAATCACAGACAAAAGGATTTCCTGGACTGTAGAATGAGTTCAAAGCCAGCCTGAACAAATATCATGTCTGTAAAGAAAAAGATAAAAGAGCTGGAGGTATAATTGAGTGTTGGGACACTTTCATAACAGCAACAAACATGTATTTATAATTATTATGGCAATCAGCAAGTCGACCCAACTAATAATGCTTTCTACTATTTACATGCTTATACACAGCATACATGCTTACAGTGAAATGAAGTTAAGACTATTTGGGTGCATCCTCTTAAAATAGTATTTTATTTAAGAATTTCTTGTTATTTTGTCTGCAAGACTTTCTAGATTGCCAATGATGTAGTTTATGCAGTAATGTATATGTATTCACACACACATATATATGTATCATACACACACACAAACACCCATATATGTATCACACACACACACACACACACAAACACACATACTGAGATAGTGTGTGTGTGCAACTACATTTTGTTTGACCTGTTTAATCTGTGTAATTATTGTTACTTGTATATATGTTTTCAGATCTGACCATTTGGAATTGAAAAAAATTAAGTCATTTTATAAAAATATTTTGCTCAACAAGTGTATATACCATCAATCAATCTTCTATCAGATTCCTACTCTTATATCTTTATTACCACTGTGCAGTCAAAGGCAAGTTTGTCCCTTGGGCTAAAACAATACTATTTCCATTTATATTTAGTATAACATCATACTATTATTCAAGTGTCTTACAATCTTATCTCCATACAGAAGGCTAAGTGATATTTATAAAATCATAAGTCATGGATTGGTCTATAGATCAGTTCTAGTGTGCATGTATGACTTGCATGATGCCTTAATTTTAATCCCTGCTACTACCAACACCATCCCCAATCCTGCACGTCAGACCATACCATTGCCATTCTAATTGTCCACATGAAGGGAATGGGAGCTGCTAACTCTAATATTTAATATGGTCTCTGCTCATCTCTCTACATCTTCTGAATCTTTCTCCTTAGCCATGTTGGTGTATATCCATCATTTGAATTTACTGTATCTGCCATTTATTTACTATAGAAGAACCAGTAAAGTACCACTACCCTAGCTCTTTCTATGATTTGCTTTTATAAATCATGACAACTCAGCATTTTCCTAGTGAAATCTACTTCAAAAGTCTATATTCTTATTCATTTTTATTATTATACTTTATCAATTTTTATTTTTGTTTTGTTCTTTATTGGTTTTTTTTTCTTGAGTCAGGGGTTGTCTGTGTAGCCTTGGCTGTCCTGGAACTCACTCTGTAGACCAGGCTGGCCTCAGACTCAGAAATCCACCTGCCTCTGCCTCACAAGTGCTAGGATTAAAAGCATGCGCCACCACTGCCAGGCTATACTGTATCAATTTTAATGCTTTTATTTTTTATATATTTCCTTCTCCCACACCACCATATTTTGAGGCAAGTACTTACTTTATTGTAATAATCTATAACACTGGAATATTTTAGAACCTACTAATCTCTAAATAAGGATCTGAAAAATTTGTCACATGGATTTTGAATATTGGGAAATCCATTAAGATAGTTATTGTCTCAACATTGACTTTCAGATCCCCATAACCAGGCCCTATTCTGTGACACACACATTTTAAGAGTCAATGACTTGGTCAGGCAATGATGTTCCATCCGCACTTTAATCCTAGCACTTTGGAGACAGAGGTAGGAAGTTCTCTGTGAGTTTGAGGCCAGCTTGTCTACAGAGCTAGTTCTAGGACGGTGAAGACTCAGTTTCAAAGCAACCTGTGTCACTATCCTGTTTATGAACTGGCAGGTTGTGTTACTCTTACTCTGTGTTTTTGGATCCCTTCTTCAGTAAAGACAAGTCTTATATTTCATAATGTATCAGATTATGTACTAATTTATCTAACGATATGTTTTTTCTTTGAGAAGCAATGGAAATATGTTAAACCTATATGATTCCCATGTCACAGACACTGTATCTAGAAAAGACATCTTTTATTAGGAAGGAATTTTAAAAGTTTATTTGAACAATCATTATTGATAGTGCTGACAATAAACATTGATCATTGAATTACACATCCAACTGTCAAGCCGGAAAAAATAATCCATAGCTCTCAAACTTTAGATGCTGAATTAAAGAAAAAAATCTAAAATAAAATAAAATAAAATTAAAATTAAAATAAACAAATAAAAACCTACCCAAGAGACCAAGAGTCATACACAAGAGAAACGGGGAATTATCCAAGCCTATGGTTCATAATTGCTGTGTTCAGTATCAGAAAGTAACTGTTAAAATATTGCTCATATCCACACGGCCCCAGAGACCTTTAAACATACAGGGGATATCTGAAAGAACTAGCATGTGACTTTAGTGACCTCTCCTTTCCTTTTGAAGTCCTGGCTTTTTTTTTTTTTCTTTGAAGTCACTGTTGTCCATAGTCCCTTTCTTCATCCAGCATTTTCGGGTATTCCTCTTAGGAAGCCTCTTCTGTAATCTGTGAATAATGATAGAGAAAGCTATTATGTATTTGTATAGCTAAGTGCAAGTCAGACCTGTATTCAAGATGTCAGTCAGATTGGGTCAGTTAACAGGTTGGAAGGATCATCCCACAAGTGCCCATGCCACCAGGAAGTACCTTTCTGTTGAGCTCTGATTAGTAAAAGAATTATATACATACTAAACACTGGTATTTTTCCAATGCCAGAAATGAGCCAGAAGACTAGAGTTCAGTTCAATCTTTCTCATCAGATCTCTAAATTAATGGTGGCAAATCCTGAATAAATTCTTGAAAATCTTTTTTTTTTTTTTTTTTTTTTTGTTAATGTAGCTCACAATGCATGCCATAATTTAGGCACCTTAAGGGTGTTCTTTGAACATTTGACTTAGATTAATCTTTGAGTGTTCAAATTTATTATTGATACTTTTAGGTGCTTTTTAAAACTAATTTATTCTCTGATATGATGGAAAAAATCTATGGCTTCTTGCTACTCATTGTTTAATTTCCACCTTTAAAGAGCAAAGTTCTCATGACATCTTCTTGTTTCATCATTCTGAATAGGTTCCTTTTGTAGTGCAGTAGGGGATTTACTTTCTCAATC
The DNA here is from genome assembly GCA_019843815.1 of Montemys delectorum. NCBI lineage: Eukaryota > Metazoa > Chordata > Mammalia > Rodentia > Muridae > Montemys > Montemys delectorum. The sequence continues at coordinate 4,823 of JADRCD010223661.1, forward strand.
TTACCATTTGAAACCTCATCATTTACTTAGAGCTAGGACTATTTAAGGGAAGTTAGGAACTCTGCTCAGATAGCCTTCAGTCAACCAAGATCTGAATACTGTTTAAAGACAGACAAATAATGTTCCATTGATTAGTTTAAATATGCTCAATTAACCTCACTTTGGAAACAATGAAAAACGTTGAAGAAACCATCACAATTTTAAAAAATCCAATGTAGCTTAATTTCAACTCAGATAGAGGTTCATAAATCTAATAGATACATTTCTTATAGAAACAGTAGAGATTCTAATTCCATGTACTCTGGTATTTTGTAAGTACATCCAAGATAATGATACTGGGTTACTACAAATATTCAGGATTCTGATCAATAACTGTGTGTCAAACTACACAAAAATGAATAAAATAAATATCTCCTTTAATGATAGACAATGAAGATGTCATAATTATCATAAACAAGAACAGCAACGATAGTAAACATTTTATTCACTTTTTGGTCATCTGAGCAACAAAGAAAAGGAGTTTGTTTAGCAAAGAAAACTGTGTTGGATAACGAAATGTAAACATAGAGAAAATTATTTCCTACAAAATATATTCTACAATTATTTCTCCACAAAAATACAATGATACAAAAGCATCTAAATCCAGCTGTTTGGTGAGATGCATTTAATTTTAAGCTCAGGCTTTATAAGCTGTCACTATGTTCAGGAACAAAAACTCACATTTAAAAACCTTTACCACTAGACAGATTGCTTTCAACTACAAAGTCAGAGTCAGAGAAACAAATAACCATTATTTCAAGTATTTTTTGTAGTATATGAGACTATGATATGAAAATTTATTATTGAAATGAGAACATATTAGTATAAGTTGCCCAAAGTAACTGAAGTGTGTATGTGTGTGCAAGTGTATTTGTATGCACTTGTATACATATGTGTCTACACGGGCATATGTGTATGTATGTGGACATTCATGTGAATGCATGTGCATTCTTTTTCGTGTTGATGTTCATGTTTAAATTGTGCATTCGTGCGGCTTTTATGGTGATGCCCACTGTTACCTTATCTCTTTGACTGACAGTGATGGGATTTCAGGCACGCTCAACCTTTCCAACAGTGCCAGTGATGGGATTTTTTTGAAATCTTATTACTGGTTGCACTGCCTTGATCTCAGATGGAACTTTCAATCAAAAAAGGCAATCAGAAGGTTATACATTCGTGAGATTCCCTGCAAAGCCAACGATCGCATAATACAACATGTTGCAAAGGACTACTTGCCTCCAGTCCTTATGTGGCTATAAAAAGTAATTGGCTACTTAGCTCTCAGCACCCGCTTTCCTTCTCCAAAATACAGATAGCTCAGCCCTCTGTGGATTCTCAGTGTGGAGCCGGCTGCTCCTGGGAGATTTCTATGCCTCATGCAGAGACTTGTCTTACTTTAAGCATATGATTAAGCAAGCTCTCAGACACATTTGTCTCTTTCTGAGGATTCTTGTCTCACTGGGTACACTGATGCATCCAAGTTTTCTTTCAGGTTATATATGCACATACACACTTACTCATTTTTATTTTTTGGTACAAAACAGTTTTGCTGTAAAGTTTGTGTCATAGACAGCACAAATTTGGGGTGGAAAAGGCACCACATGAATATAATTCAATCATTTTATCATAAACCATTTTAAATATACATTGACTGCCCTCATAGTGAGAATTTTATTAAAGTGGTTTACTAATATTAGGTGACATGTTTCTGCATATATTAAAAATGGTTGATCAAATAATACAGATGTTAGAGGCTGATTTGATTCTATGTGGCCTCCACATATGCATAGATGCCTCAATCTCTCAAAAAAAGAGCCTTACAGTAAAGAGAGCAGAAGAAGACTAACTTTATTTCTTCTGTCATTTGGCACAGAATTCTTGGCAAACATTAAAAGAGACTTGTCCTTTGGACACACAAAGATCACAGCCACAATAATGACTGTACCGTGTGGCAATATTATATTTAATAAGTAACCACTTGTGTGCATGTGAAGATTCATCTGATTTGTCAATATTTCAAGAGCAAAATTGTTGCATAAATAAAAAAATTTAACAAAATTAAAATGCATTGCTTGAAGAGGGTTAAGGGAGGAGTCATTAAATCTCAAAACTAAAACTATTTGGATCTTTATAGTCCTATTATGAATGTGGGAGTTCTTGTAAGTTTGTTGGTAAAGTAAATGTGTTAGTCTTATGCTTTGTGTATGGGCTTTCTTGAATATAATTAAATTCAGGGTAGCCTAAAATGTATTTCATATAGCAAGAACATATTATCCCTACATAATTACACATAGCACCACTTTATCCAGCATATCAAAACTTCATATCAGCTTTGATGCACAAAATATGTGGATAGTAGTGGAAAGAAATGTTACTAATGGGGCTCATGTATCCATGATATCTTTCTGAACAAAGTAAAATTTAAGGTTGATTAGAAAACTGGTCCTAAACTGCTTCTTTCCCATGAGCACTATCATATGAATATTATTCTATTGATCAACACTGAAGATGTTGATTTTATAATCCTATAAAAAGAATAGTGTGGTATATCTGTTACAAATGTCTTATACACTACTTTCCTTTAAAGCAAAGAGAGACAAGTTTGAAGTGCAAATGGAAAATAAAAATTAAGTCTACCTTGGTTTACAATGTGCAAGAAAGTTAGAATTTGGGTCTTTATTGTTACTATAAGTTATAGTAATACCTTTTGTGATGTTTGCTAATCTGATGTATATAAAAGTCACTATGGACGCTCCCTTTGACTTCATGAAAAGTGTTCAGTAGCCACTGAGAGACACATAAATGAAGGATTATGATCCGTCAATAGTGAACAATGAGGAGGTGGTAAGCCACTGAATAGTTATTAAATTTTTATTTGAATATTTAGTCACTTAGATTCTGGTATGATAAATACAGCTTCCAGAAACTGTTGCCTTCCTTCTCCAAGCCAAATTCATGCTTTCCTTAGATATCACCAAGCTAGGGACTGAAGTAGCAGGTGACAAAAGCCCATGGGTCTTATTTCTAATGGATTCTCTAAGGATCTAAAAAAGAATGGTTTTCATGTCCACAGTAGTTTAGGTTCTATCTCCAAATCTTCAAATTCCTTTATTTTGTGACATTTTGGAATGTAATCTCACCTAGACCCTTTTCCTATGCGGAATTGCATTCTTGATTTTTTTTATCCTCTCTTTTGTTACCTCCACCTAATCCTCTGCATTTAGGGACCCCAAAAACACACTTGACTGTCTTTTAGGTATGGCATTTACTTTTATGTGTCTGATGTTTTCTTGGTATGTGATCAATAGCAATCCATTTCTGTTCTCTGGTTCCTTATTATAATAAAGATGCTAATAACTAAAAGTGACCCACAATGTGATCTGATTGCACAGTTTAGAATCTTAGTTAGAGTCAATAGTTCTGCTCAGAAATCTTCATGTAGCTGGAAAAAATGATGACAACAAAGGTATTTATAAAAATATATTTCACAAAGTAGGAAACAATACAGGAGTTTCTCTGAATACAACACATGGAGTAAATAAACAATATTGCATTAAAGCAAAGTAGAAAAGTAAAATGATCTGCATGTAATACTTGAGCTTTATCATACATTGTCTACTCCTACATGGCAGGTTTGCATTACAAATTAAATATGCTCACATCTTCTAGGGCAGTTCTGCTTCTGTAGTCTAAGACGTTCTGCGCATCACCATAACCAGGGACAGAAGTGTAAAAAACATAAGCAGTAAAATTATGTACAAATCAGTTTCTGCTCTAAATTATTTGGGAGAGGAAAACTTGAAGCATGTTTATTGGGTGGGGCATTATGTAAGTATCTAAAAGTCTAGAGTTTAAATATTCACAGGAATCAATATACTTCCAGATGTTTGTGCTTGTAGTAAAAACACCAAATACTAGGATTATGAAGAAAATAGAAAATAGTCCAAAAGTTTCTCTGGGAAATGCTGTTCCTGTAATCACCAGTCACAATTACACTTTCTACTCTAAAGAGACTATTACCTCTCCCCTTGATAATATTGCCTGCCATACTTATCTCATCAAAATGTACATGTATTAAACATTCATTGTATAGATATTAATATAAAACAATCTAAAGGATTATTAATGGATATAATTTAGTTTTCCCCATATAATCCCTTAATCTATAGATTACCAACCTTAATAAATAAAAGCATTATTGGACATCAATAAAATATTTATTTTGAGGATTAAACAAATAAATTCACACGCTAGCAATAAAACCATCTGTCTCTGATGTGGTCCACTGTGGAATACAGTTTATCTCTGTGTCCTTGTGGAAGAAGATGAAGTGGAGGGAACGAAGAATCCTGCTTCTAGACACAGCCTGTTTGAATGGCATTTCTCTCCTCCCACCTTTGAGTTGGCAATCCCCACCCTGGAATGGATTACGAACATGTGAATATTTTAAGGCTCGACACAATATTTAAAGATGCTATTCAGTCTCTCTTGAGTGGGGCCAACAATTATGTACAACGTATGGTCACCGTACCATATAATCTAGGAGGCCTCCCCAAAACTCCATAAAGTCATAATGTACAGCAGACCAAAGTATTGCTTTATCATTTGTCACGGGATCCTTATTGGTGAAGGGAAATAAAACCATTTGCACTCATAAGAATCCTTACAGAAGACACGTATCAGCAGCAGAGTCCTTGCAAGTCCATTTTTTTCTAATAAAGCACCTTTTAATTTTGTTTTTGTTTTTTTTTCTCCTCTTAAACAACTCTCTAAGGATTAGCTAGGATCCCAATCTCTGACTGTGGCCGTCAGGTAAATATCAAATATTCAAAGACTTCTAGACACTCCACATACTTAATTCACACTCCACAAGATTTATCACCTCCTAACATATACTTTTTATTTTTATTTTTTATTTTTTGGTTCAACATTAAAATGTGGTTGAGTTTATAGATGATTGGTGCTAAACTTGCCTCTAAAACAAATAGCCACATTTGTTGCATCTAAGGGGAGTGACCCTAGAATATTACAGAATGCTCAGTTCCATTGATTATTTATATAATCCACTGTCAAGTTTCTTTGTCACTTTCACCAACAGAGTAGAGTTCGCCCAGTCTCTTAAAGCGGGGACCCCAGTCACTGAGGTAGTCAAAATTCTGGTCTGAGTCTGATGTGGTGGACTCCAAGGAGCTGAGGGAGCCAGCCACAGACCCTCGGCCTTCATAGCCATAAATCTGTATGGAGTCATATGGTGGGGCCGTGGGGTCATTATCTGCCTCATGCAGCCTTACATTTATAAATTCATCGACATCAACACCATTTGGAACTGGAGCAAGCCCTTGCCTTGGCATAAACTGCAAATCTGGTTTAATATCCTTACGGGGTAAAAATCCATTAATTCCATCTGGGTTTTGCAAAGTTGCAATGTCAAAAGCCTCTGTGTCCTCCTCCCCTCCTCCTTCGTCGTCATAGCGAATGATGTTTTCTCGCACGTCTTCATCATCTTTGATAATTAGTGGTTCATTTTTATGCCGCCTCAAGGTAACGAACAGAACCACAATGACTGGAAGAAAAAGACCAGATCATAATCAATCAACAAGCATATCATGCCATGATCAAAGCAGAAGAGATGACAGGGGAGAGGAGAATTTTTAAAAGAATACATTTAGGACCTCTGCCATCTTGTCCCTTGAGTATGGTGCTTTCGAGCAGTGGTTCTCAACCTTTTTACTGCTTTAATGCTTTAATACTGAAGAGGCTCTAACAAACACAGGCCCAGCATAGCAAACAGGCCTGAGCATGGCAAACAGTGTAGACAGGTTTTGCCCTTCAATCCCTTTCCATCTTCCTTGCTAAAATTCTTTTACATGCAGTAAACTAGCCTGCAAGGTCTATTCCACTATTTGCCCACTGACACGTTCCTGAGACGAAACACTGAGGTCCAATTTTTTAAAAATCATTATTTGCCTAGCATATTCAATCAAGATTTACCTACTCACCCTAGCATAGACTCCTCATTTTACCCCTTAGAAACCGACTCCTGCAGAAACACCTTCTTTTGCTTCCGGGCTTGTACTTGCTTGGGATTGTTGCTGACTTTGCAGCCTACCACCTTGCCCCTCTCTGATAATTGACTCTGTGCTAAAAATTTTGTGACTGGGTATGTCCAACACTAGGATAGCTGCTGACCCCTCATGCATACAGCTCCCTGTGTTATGGTGACTCCCCAACCATAAACGTATTTTCATTGCTGCTCATAAATATGATTCTAATATAATTGTGAATCATAATGTACATACACACACACACACACACACACACAC
>JADRCD010223661.1:21408-60613 GCA_019843815.1 Montemys delectorum
AGAAAGAAAGAAAGAAAGAAAGAAAGAAAGAAAGAAAGAAAGAAAGAAAGAAAGAAAGGGAGAAAAGGAAAGAAGGAAGGAAGGAAGGAAGGAAGGAAGGAAGGAAGGAAGGAAGGAAGGAAGGAAGGAAGTTTAAAATGTTTTTATAAAATGAATGCAATCAGCCATTCTTGCTAAATCTGTGTCTAATTTACTGAGCAGGATAGGGAATCGATATGAGGCCCCTCTTATTATACATGTGAGGAGGATTCCATAATTTAAAGTCGGTGGTTCAAGGATTTTCATCTGAAATCTGGGAAGTATAATCATGTTCAACAAATGTTTCCTTGTCCTCTTTGAACAAAACTTGTCTCAAGAAAGGGATAAAGATAGTTCTAAAAAATGTTATATTAAAAGACCAAGGACAAGAATAAATGAGAAAGAGCAAGCAAGCAAGCTTTCTATCTCTGACTGCTATACCCATAAGTGAGGGGAAAAAAGAAATGGTGAAGGTCTTTGGTGGATGAAAGTCTATGATTTTAAAAGCAATTACAAAGATACCTAGGACTGAAGAGATAACTCATTCTATAACGTACTTAATGTCTAAATGTGAGAATATGAGAATGGTTCTTCAGCTAAAAGCTTGTGTAGCATGAGTCAGTAACTACAGTCACTGGAAAGAAGAGGCAAGGCAATCCTGGGAGTTGTTTGGCCAGCTAGTTTTGCCAAATTGGTGAGCCCTGAGTTCAATTGCAGACTCTCCAAAATTAGGATGGATTGTCCCCATGAAAGGGCTCAGCAACTAAGGGTTCTTATTATCAAGCCATATAACCTGAGCATAATCTCAGGAACCTACAGAGAAGAAGCCGAGAATCAGTTCTCATATATCCAATATGCTGTGGTCTGCACATGTATCTGCATACACAGAGAGACAGACACACAGAGGAAAACAAAGTGAGAGAAAGAGATAAAGAGAAAGAGAGAGTGAGAAAGAGAGAAGAAGAGAGAGAGAGAGAGAGAGAGAGAGAGAGAGAGAGAGAGAGAGAGAAGTTGAGGAGGATACTCAGCATCAATCTCTGACCTCAACATGTATATATATACATACACACAAACATGTAAATATGCAAAAAATAATAAGTAAATAAGAGCTAAAAAGCTATCCAACATAGAATGGTGTACCTTGATATAACATTACACAGCTGAGCATAATAACATAGGAAAACAAAGGAGTATATTATAAAATAATATTAGCCATAACTATACACTATGAACCAGTGAACCATTCAGAAGCCACAGATGAATATGGGTGTTACATAATCCAGTACATTTAGTGCCCTGACTCAGGTGCTGACATGTGCTGACATTTCCTATGAGTTTCATTAACCTTTGTCATTTTCTTACACCAATGTTCTATGCACACCCCATTTACAGACCCCTTGATGCTCAGAAAAAAAGGTAAACTATCTCCCGCAATAGTCACTTTACATCTTGCTTTAGTGAGGATTTCCAAGCTTTCATAAATATTAGCATATCTGGAAAGAATATTTTAATTACTCAGACTTTTAAAGAAGTATAAAATATGAATTTCAGGGTACAAAATCCAAACAGAAAATAGAAACAAACAATATCCAAGTCTTTACTGAACTCTTGTGAAAGTTTCAGAAATTAGGTTATGAATGTTAGCTGCCACACTATTAGAAATCCACCATCAGCAGATCTGTTTTTTCTCTTTATGTTTTGACTAATCACATGAATATAGTACGGAATTAGAAATCATAGATGAATTTGTTTTGCATTGGAACTGATTTGTGTTCATTCATACAAATGATAAAACATACAGAAAGGACCACAGTGAAGATTTACTCTAAAACTGCCAAATTAAATGTGCTTTTATTTAAGTGAAGCACACATTTTTTCCTAAGATGTTGAATATTTAAACCTTGAAGTTGAGTATAGAGTATGAGAGAAAAGATGAACCTGAGCTGAATTGTTTTCCAAATAACTTGCTGTGACTTGAAAGAAACAAACTATCCTTGAAATCACCACTTAGTTAGGTCCTGGTACCCATTCTTCCACAAAACACATAGAAAGTTTCCTTTGCCTTATGAACAGATGGCATATAATTTACCTTTGGCTTTATAAGGAAAGCACAAAAGTCTATTTTTCCTAGCCAAATTGCCTTTCTTAAGTCCACATTGATATATTTAATTAATTTTTCCTTAATAATTTGGTACCAAGTGCTTTCAAGAGCTCATGAAAGCAAATTCTGATACCTTTATTACTTTTTTTTTTTTTTTTTTTTTTTTTTTTACCAATTTGTATCCCCTTGGTCTTTTTTCATTTGTCTTATTGTTCTAGCTAGCATTTCAAGGACTATTTTGAATGGATATGTGGAGAGTGGGCATCCTGACTTGTTCATGATTTTAATGGGGATCCTTCAAGCATCTCATCATTTAATTTGATATTGGCTGTTGGTTTGCAGTAAATCACTTTTACTATGTTTAGGTATGGGCCTTTAATTCAAGGTCTATCCAATAATTTTAACGTGAAGAAGTGTTATATTTTGTCAAATGCCTTTCCTGCATCTAAGGAGATGATCTTGTGATTTTTTTTTCCTTTGAGTTTGTTTATATAGTAGAGAAGCTGACCACCAAAAAACCAACAACCCAATAAAAAAGTGGGGTATAGAACTAACCAAGAATTCTCAACCACTCTGGAAATCAATCTGGAGGTTCCTCAGAAAATTCAAAATAGATCTACCTAAAGACACAGCAATACAACTGTTAGAGATATACCCAAAGGATACCCACCATGCCAGAGGGGCACGTGTTCCTCTATGTTCATAGTGGCCTTATTTGTGATATCCACAAGCTGGAAACAACCCAGATGTCTCATGATGGAAGGCTAAATACAGAAAATGTGGTTCATTTACACCATGGAATACTACACAGATATTAAGAACAAGGATATCCTGAGTTTTGCAGCCAAATGAATGGAACTAGAAAATATCATCCTGAGTGAGGTAACTAAGACTCAAAAGACATGCGTGGTATGTACTCTCTAGTAAATGGATATTAACCAAAAAGTAAAGTACAGAATTCCCAGAATATAATTCAAGAACTTAAAAAGGTTAACAAGCTAAGGGCCCAAGTAAGGATGCCTCAATCCCACTTGGGAGGGCGAAGAAAGAAATCACAGGAGGGGAGAGTAATGGAAAGACCTGGGTGAGAAAGGGAACAGGGAGGGGAAGAGCGGAACACGATGTGGTATTGGGTGGGGGAAAGGGACTGAAACCCTGAGAGCAAGCAGAAAGAATGGAAAGAGATAACCTTGTGAGGTAGGAGGTTGTGGGAATGTACTAGAGACCTGAGACATGTGAGACACTCAGGACTCAAAGGGAAGGACGTTAGATGATATGCTCTACAGTGGAGAAAGGGAACACGTAGAGCCCACCTCGAAGAGAAAGACAGGGCATCAAGTGAGGGATGGGGTTGTCGTTCCACAGTCTAAACTCTGACTCATACTTGTTCCTGTCTGAAAGAACTGCAGGGATGGAAATGGAGAGGAGCCTGAGGAAAAGAAGTTCCAGGGATGGGCCCAAAGTGGGGTCCAGTTCAAGGGGAGACCCCAAGGCCTGACACTATTTCTGAGGCTATGGAGTGCTCACATAAAGGAACCTTTAATGACTATGGTCAGAAAGACCCAACAAGCAGCTGAAAGAGTCAGATGCATACATTTACACCCTACTAATGAACAAACCTGCTGACCCCTGTATTTGAATTAGGGGAAAGCTGGAAGCAGAGGAGGAAGGCGGGCAGCCCTGTATGTGGATCAGCAGTCTCAATTAACCTGGACCCTTGAGATCTCTCAGATACTGGACCACCAACCTGGCAGCATATACCAGCTGATATGAGGCCCCCAACACATATGCAGCAGAAGACTGCCAGGTGTGGGTTCAGCCAGAGAAGATGCACTTAACCCTCAGGAGACTGGAGGCCCCAACGTGTTTTGAGGTCTGCTGGGGTAGGGGTGGCTGGTGGGGGTATCCTCATGGAGATAGGGGGCTAAAATTGATAAAGGAACTTAGATGAAGAGAGGCCTGTGAGCTGGACTTACAATGGTTGGTTTTTGTCACCGTGGTAAAACAGAGAGAAGCCTTTCCCCTCTTGTCCCATAAACTTGGGTGTTTATATTCCCTTGTCTTTTTCTAATTGCTTTAGGGATTTTGGAATCTGGATTCCTATCTAATTTCAAGTGCCAAAGTACCTTTTTGTAACTTCAACTGCATACCTCTTTCACTTACATGTTAAAAATGTCCATCAGAATCTTCACTATTATACATTCAAATTTTAAATATTAAAATTAATAGTATCTGTCTCTATGATTCCCAGAAACCAAAGATTTCTTTTGTTCTATCATAATGACTATATATATATATATATATATACATCTCTTCAATTATACCCAGTAATATCAAAATGTTTGCATGAGGAACCTCTATCCCTCATTAATCAACTAAAACTGGAGTCCTTTAGGAACTAGAAAATTGAGAAATAACTCAAGGATTTTGGAATATGTACTTCAGTAATATATCAGGTGCTTGATGTTATGTATATGTAAAACAACAATGTTATATTGATTAACTTAGCCAATAAGTATACAAGAAATATCAGTCAATAAACATGATTCAGTGTGTAACAGGAACATGTGACACGCAATGGCTAGAGTGGTGTAAAACACACCTAATTTTCCACCCATGCAATGGAATGACGGCAGGACTCATTGCTGATCTTGCACATATCATTACGTTAACTTTTAAATGAAGTACAAACATATCAAAACACCATAGTATATCTTGTTATAAATTTGTAAAGTAAATTACTACATTTAGATTAAACTATGTTGGCATTTCAAATCCAAAGCTTGTCTAATTTTCACTTGTGCATGTAGAATATATGTACAATAAAATTAAAATAAAATATCTGTTCATTACATTAATTTATATATAAGAACCCGAGAATGATAAAAAAAAAAAGTGCATTTCCACATTTTTATCCTAAAACAGCTGAATAAGAATTTCTAAGGGTCGCGTCTGACCTTCTGCATTTGAAATAACTTTTTTTATTTTTTTGATATAAAAACCTAGGAAGCTTGGGACTCACTTCTCTTCTTAGGTGTTAGCAGTGGTTAATGGCTTTGCCCAAGCTGTCTGGAGCTTCACTGGGAAAGCTATTATGCTCTGGGTTGTGTAATCCAGCAGGGGTAGCAGCTGATAGCAGTTTTCCTGCATAATTCCTTCTTTCCTGGTTTAGTGGTAAAATAGCTGCTAGTAAAGGCGGGAAATGGTGCAAGAAAATGCGGCATCCTGCAGGGAGCCAAAGTCCAATGTTTGTCCTTGAATTATTTTAAAATTTAATATGTTATATTAAAACAGCTTGGCTAAACATATATCTCTGGGCAGAAGTCTTCATATACAGTAAAGGCAGGAGGATGGAAGGCCACTCTGTAGATAAAATTATCATTCAAGCCGTGCTTACATTATCATTCCTACCAGGCTGCTGAGAAAGGCACGTGCTTTTGTATCTCAAGATTCATACTCTTTCTAGTGTTGGAAATAGTGCTGTTTTGATCATTCAAAAATGACTTTACATTAAAGGTCAAACTGATTTGCTTTTTCCTCATATTCACACACATATTAACAGGTTAAAATACAGATGGAGAGAGCAGAAATGAAATGATTGGAGAACGAAAAGATACCTGTGTAGGTCACCCTTATGATTGAGGCAGAAATCACACCAGACTCATTCAAATACTTTTTTTTATTGAAAATGTAATCTGATAAAATGCCCTATTGTTAGACATTATAGAGAAATCGGAATACATTTTGAAGTCATGCATGATTTCATTTTAATACTTTTTAAAATAAAAGAAGGGTTTTTTTTGTATGAGTCTTTTAAAATAGTTTCAGATGATATTTGATTTCCTAGTCAGGCTGTGCCTGGTTGACAATGGACATGCATTACTTCCTAGCACTGAGCAATTCTATAAAGGTCTCTAATTCTAAATTCTTTACAGTTTTTTTTTTTTTTTTTTTTAACATAGAAGGTACATTTAACTAACTTGGGAAAGTTTAGGCAATATCATCCTCTTTCAAACTAATTCCTAAACACTCATGTGATGTTTCACCCGTTTTTGCTACGTATATTAGAAGTTTTCTCCATATAATGCTGTGCTAGTCTCAGGCCATCAAAACATCCAGTATTGTATTTTTATCCCAGTTTCATGGTTGGTCTCACTGAATTGTAAATTGATTCAAGTAAAAACAAACATTAAATACTTCTGGTAAGAATATAAACTAATACAGTTACTATAGAAGTGGTACTCATACTTTTAGTATTTTATAGAACCTTCATACTGACTTCCTGCTTACTAAAAATAGTAAGACAGCTAGTATTCCCTTTCTTAGGTCTACATTTATTCATAGTTATGCGTGTACATGTATGTGTGTGTGTGCATGTTCATATACATATGCAGGGGAGTACACGTGTGTGTGTGTGTGTGCGTGTGTGCGTGTGTGTGTGTGTGTGTGTGTGTTTGTGTGTGTGTGTGTGTTGTATGTATGCCAGGGTGTATATTAGACATCAGAGGACAGCTCCCCAGAGTTCTTCCTCTGCAGCAACTGTTGTGAAGTCATAACTGTAACCTAGCTGCTGAACTATCTTGTGTTCTGGAAGCAATTTTATTGTACCCAAATTGATAGAGACCCGAACATAAATTTTTGGGAGGCAGATGTGTAATGCCACCTAAACTGCTTCTTTTTGTAATGATTAACTTTTATGTACATTGGTGTAATGGTGTCAGATTCCTTCAATGTGGAGTTACAGACAGTTGTGAGCTGATATTTGGGTGCTGAGAACTGAACCCGGGTCCTTTGGGAAGTTAGACAGAGCTCTAAACCAATGAGTCATCACTTCAGCCCCTCTACAGTGCTTCTTAAGGGTCTTTCAGTATACAGTTTGGTCAATGACACTTGCTATAGTTATACTTATTATTATATCTATGCTTCCTACTTGAATTTGAACACAAGAATTCAAACAATTAAATGTTTCACTTCATATTGGACATGCCCATTCTAATATATTCATTTCACTAACTAATAAAGTGAAAAATTTAAGTTTCAACATATGGCATTAAAATGTTGAATGAAAATGTCTCTTGTCTTTCAAGTCACTGACAGATATGTATATGACAAGGCATATCTTTAATCTGAGCACTGGGAGCAGAGGCTGGTAGATGTCTATAAATTTGAGGCCAGTCTAGTTTATAGAGTAAGTTCTGGGACTTCTGGGACTATATAGAGAACATGTCAATTTTTGCATCTTAAACTATGAATTAAGATTTTTCTAATAGACATTTTTTCCCTTACAAATTTTATGAATATTTATACATTTTTGTGCAACACAGTTCTGGTATTGTAGTATTAATGTTCTTTCAGAAAAAAAAAAAACCTCCACTTTCTACAACTTTATCATTGTATTTACCTTTGGTTGGTTTGATGGTTTGCTTAAGATAGGAGATTTCTATGTAGTCCTGCAGTCCTAGATCTTGTTATATATGCTATGCTGGCCTCAAATTTTCAGAGATCTTCCTCCCTCTGCCCCCAGTGGTTAGATTAAAGGTATATGTAACCACATACAGAAATGTAAAGGATTTTAAAGACAAGTGACTTTTTACCTCAGTATTTTAATGTATTTATTAAAATTTAAATTATTCAAGTAAATTTAAACCCAGTCTACTTGAGTTGAGGACACAGACATGGTTTGAATAATAATAGAAAACAAAAATTTTATAAGAGTGATATACGAATTGTATATATAAACAAATAAATAAACATGATCAATGTTCTTTGTGTGTGTGTGTGTGTGTGTGTGTGTGTTCTATGGTGAATGATTGGTTAAAAAATATATTCATCTTGAAGGAAAATCCTTCATATAGAAACCTAAATCTAGGGCCAGCCTAGTTCTTTAGTTGGTAGTTCAGTCTCTGTGATCCCTCTTGGGACCAGGTTAGTTGACTCTGCTTAGTCTTGCTGAGACTAGATGTTCCACGGTGGGGTGGCATCCAAGGGCATCTACCTTCCTACGAAGAGAAATGGAGGTAGTAATGGAAGGAGGGATTTGTAAGGGTAAGAATGGGAGGAGAGGAATGAGGGGGCTGCAAAGTGAATTTTAAAAATTAATTATGAAAAATAAATTTAAAAAAGAAATTGAAGCTTCACAATAAAGGTAAAAATGTTCATGGATAGTATATAAATATCAAAAACCAGTATCTTGTAATTTATGATATACTCTACTGTAAGTGTAAAATGTTTATATTAAAAATTACTCTGGGAAAGTCTCAGAAAACTGGACTGATACTGTATAACACATCCCTGTCTACGCAATCCTAACAGATTCACACTAAAATGTATAGAAATGAGTTTCTTTCATTGTAAACAAAGCATACATCTTTTTTAAAAGACTTATTTGTCTTAAAAAAAAACAAAAAACAAACAAACAAAACAAAAAACAAAACAAAAAAATTACTCTGTGGCAGAAGGTGAAGGAAAAGGAGGAAGACACCATGGGTTAGGAGTCAAGAAACCATGGCCCGTGGTTTCCGTTTGCACCCAGAGCTAATTCTGTGTGACAATGCTCCATACTCAAATACCTTCAGGAGAGAGCTGTCTCCCAGAAGTGTGGACACACACTTCTGCTCAAATTCCTGTCCCAAGAGGGACTTGCTCCGAGCCATCAGGACACAGGAACCAAGAAACAGCTGGGGACAGGATCCTTCTGGTTTCCATCTGCACCGCTGTTCCATACCTGTCCATATCCAAATTTCTCCTGGAAAGAACTGGTCTTCCAGAAGTTCTGACACACAGGCTTACAGCAGGGACAAGCCACAGTCAGAGACAACAAGATAAGCTAAGTCCAGAGATAACAAGATGGTGAGAAGAAAGGGCAAGAATATAAGCAACAGAAACCAAAGCTACTTTGCATCAACAGAACCCTGTTTTCACACGAAAGTGAGCCCTGGATACCACAACACACCAGAAGAGCAAGATTATGATATATAATCACATCACATGATGATGACAGAGGAGTTTAAGAAGGGCATAAATGACTCTCTTAAAGAAATACGGGAGAACACAGCTTAAAGTCCTTAAATGGGAAACACAGAAATCCCTTAAAGAAATACAGGAAAATTCAACCAAATAGGTGGAGGAATTGAACAAAACCATGCAGGATCTAAAAATGGAAATAGAAACAATAAAGAAATCACAAAGAGAGACAACCTGGAGATAGAAAACCTAGGAAAGAGATCAGGAGTCATAGATCCAAGCATCACCAACAGAATACAAGAGATAGAAAAGAGAATCTCAGATGTAGAAGATATCACAGAAAACATTGACACAACAGTCAAAAAATATACAATGCAAAAAGCTCCTAACCCAAAACACCCAGGAAATCCAGGACACAATGAGAAGACAAAACCTAAGGATAATAGGCATAGAAGAGTATAAAGTGGGAAAGGGTGGGGTGGCAGGCATGGGGATGGGGGTGGCAACAGGAGTTTGTTCTTGTTGTTTTTGTTTGTTTGTTTGTTTTTTGGAGGGGAAACTGGGAAAGGAGATATTTACACGTAAATAAAGAAAATACCCCCCCCCCAAAAAAAAGAGAGAAGAGTGTAAAGATTCCCAAATTAAAGGGACAATAAATATCTTCAAACAAATTATAGAAGAAAACTTCACTAACCTAAAGAAAGTGGTGCCCTTAAACATGCAATAAGCCTGCAGAACTCCAAACAGTCTGGACCAGAAAAGAAATTCCTCTCATCACGTAATAGTCAAAACACTGAATGCACAAAACTGAGAAGGAATATTAAAAGCAGTAAGGGAAAATGGTCAAGTAACACATAGAGGCAGACCTATCAGATTTAAACCAGACTTTGCACCAGATACTATGAATGCTGGAGATCCTGGGCAGATGTTATACAGGCCCTAAGAGAACACAAATGCCAGCCCAGGCTACTATACCTAGCAAAACTCTCAATTACCATAGATGGAGAAAACAAGATATTCCATGACAAAACCAAATTTACGCAATATCTTTCCATAAATCCAGCCCTAAAAATGATAATAAATGGAAAACATCAACACAGAGGGAACTACACCCTAGAAAAAGCAAGAAAGAAATCTTCTTTCAAGAAACCCAAAAGAAAATAGCCACACAAACATAAAAATAACAGGAGCAACAATCACTTTCCTTAATATCTCTGAACATCAATGGACTCAATTCCCCAATAAGAATACATAGATTAACAGACTGGACACATAAACAGGTCCCAAAATTTTTCTGAATACAGGAAAACACACTTCAGTGTCAAAGACAGACCCTACCTCAGAGTCATGGCCTGGAAAACAATTTGCCAAGAAAATGGTCCCAAGAAACAAGCTGGAGTAGCCATTCTAATATCGAATAAAATCAATTTTCAACCTAAAGTTATCAAAAAGGATAAGGAAGGACACTTCATACTCATCAAAGAAAAATATACCGAGAAGAACTCTTAATTCTGAACTTCTTTGCAAGAACCAAATGCAAGGACACCCACATTCGTAAATGAAACTTTACGAAAGCTCAAAACACACTTTGCACCTCATGCGATAATATGGAGAGACTTTAACAACACACTCTCACTAATGTACAGATCATGGAAACACAAACTAAGCAGAGAAACATTGAAACTAACAGAAGTTATGGTCCAAATGTTTTTAATAGGTATCTGTACAACATTTCATCCTAAAACAAAAGAATATACGTTCTTCACAGCACTTCATGGTACCTTCTCCATTTAATCTGTGAAAAAACATTTTGATCATATAATCTGTCACAAAACAGGCCTCAACAGATACAAGAAGATTGAAATAATCCCATGCATCCTATCAAATCACCATGGACTAACTATGGTCTTCAATAGCAACAAAAATAACAGAAAGCCCATATACACATGAAAGCTGAACAACACTCTATTCAATGATAACTTGGTCAAGGAAAATATAAAGAAAGCAAAGCCTTTTTAGAATTTAATGAAAATGAAGGCACAACCTACCCAAACTTATGTGAAACAATAAAAACAGTGCTAAGAGGAAAACACAGCTCTGAGATCCTCAAAAAAAAAAACAAAAAAAAAAAAAAAAAAAAAAAAAACAAAAAACAAAACAAAACAAAAAAACTGGAGAGAGCATACACTACCAGGTTAACAGGACACTTGAAAACTCTAGAACAAAAAGAAGCAAATACACTCAAAAGGAGTCGATGGCAGGAAATAAGCAAACTCTGGGCTAAAATCAAGCAAGTAGAAAGAAAAAGATACATACATAGAATCAACAAACCCAGGAGCTGATTCTTTAAGAAAATCAACAAGACAGATAAGCCCTTAGCCAGACTAACCAGAGGGCATATAGAGACAGTATCCTAATTTAAAAAACCAGAAATGAAAAGGGACATATAACAAGAGAAACTAAGGAAATTCAAAAAAATCATCAGATCGTACTACAAAAGCCTATATTAAACAAAACTGGAAAATCTGGATGAAACGGACAAATTTTAGATGGAATACCAAATGCCAAAGTTAAATGAAGATCAGATAAATCATCTAAACAGTCCCATAACCCCTAAAGAAATAGAAGCAGTCATTTAAAATCTCCCAACTAAAAAATAACCCAGGACCAGAAGGCTTTAGTGTAGAATTTTATCAGGACTTCAAAGAAGACCTAATACCAATACTTTTCAAACTGTTCCACAAAATAGAAATAGAGGGAACTCTACCCATTTCATTCTATGAAGCCACAGTTACACTGAATATTCTCCCTTAGAGATGGAACAGTTTCTGTCTAATTATGAAATTTTAACAATTTCCTTTCATTGAGGACTTCATAAGAGACTTTTTTCTACTTCTATCGTGGTTAATATTCCAAATAGATTTTAAAAAGTGGTTGAGTGCATATTACTTTTAGTTTCAGAAAATATCATGTACATTTAAGAGGCATTTCACTATTATAAATTATTTTGATGACATAAAAAATGTCAGTACTGAGTTGTATATTTTAAAATAAGTTTTATTAGTTTAAAAAAATTGATCTGTTGTGGTGACTTGAATGAGATTGGCTCCCATAGTATCATATATTATAATGTTTGGACATTAGGTAGTGACATTGTTTGAGAGGGAGAAAGAGTCACCAGCCATGTGAGATCTTGGACAGTGTGACCATTAGCTACTTCCCTTACTGGGCATGGGATAGCAACAAGGAGAAAGGAAAAACAACATATATATATATATATATATATATATATATATATATATATATATATACATATATATATATATATATATTTCAGACATTTAGAACTGATATACATATGAACTCCTAGTATATAATCATACATATGACTGGAAGCATGTAGAAGATATGCAAAAACTGAAAAGAGAAAAACCTTAGGACTGAGGAGCAGAAGTTGCCTAAAGTCCCATCCCTAGTCAAAAGCATGTTTACAAGTGATACATTCTGTAAAATGTATCAACTACACTTCATGACATGCTCAATGATCAAGAGTAGTTCCTTAATCAAAACAGAGTCAATGATGTGTGTGTGTGTGTGTGTGTGTGTGTGTGTACATTTTGTTTTATTTTGTTAGGATATTTTTCATCTTATTTTTATTTTTACTCTGTCTACTTTGATTTCTTAGTGATATTTTATTTTTAAAGAGAAAAAGAGACAACATTAAGTAAGGTGAATAGGGACATCGATTTTCATCTCAGATTTGGGGCAGGAGAAAGAATGTAATGAGAATGGATCATATAAAACTCTTTAAAGTAATTTTTATATTGAAAATATATTAAATCCTCAACTGAATTTATATACAAAAGTAAGCACTGAAAGTACAGGCTATACAATGAGGAGTAAATTTACTCTCTATACAATTGAAATGGATTAATATTTGAAACATAAAGCATAAAATAAATTAAACACCAAATCCTACACAGTTTATTTAACAAGTATACCAATTAAATGTAATAATAATAGTTCTCAACCAACAAAGCTGTTTAAAAAGACCAGAACAGCAAAGCTACCAAAGGGCAAGCAGACATGTAAAAAGAAAATTTCACTTGACTCTAAATTTGAGAACAAGAGAAGTGGACTCCCTCAGGAAAGAATCCACCAATTAGTTAACCAAATGGTTAGCTCTGAAATAACGAATACAAATAACATTATTTATTTAACTGAGCAAGTTTCATTTATAGATTTTAGAAAAAAGTGTATTTATATCAACAATTAAAGCAAAACAGGCCATCAATTTGAGAGAAAGGAATTTTCCCTCCCGGGGGGTGGGGCAGTGCAAAAGAAAGGGTTAAGAGAAAAAGGTAAAGGAGAAAATCATGTAATTATATTTTTGTTTAAAAAAAAAGGTGTACAAATAATCAGTCTACATATGAAAAAGAAGTTCCGTGTCTTGGTCATCTGAGAAATGCAACTAAAACAGCATTTAAATTTCATTTCATATTAGTCACAGCTTTTACTCAAAATGATGGTAAAGATGGATTCCAAAAAGGAATGATTCCACATGGCTGGTGAGTATGGAAATCAGTATGGAAGATTCCCATGAAAATCAGTGTGCAGGTATGTGCGTGCGTGCGTGCGTGCGTGCGTGCGTGCGTGCATGCGTGCGTGCATGCGTGCGTGCGTGCGTGTGTGTGTGTGTGTGTGTATGTGTGTGTGTGTGTGTGTGTTTGTAGGTGGGAAGCATATCTGGGACTAGCTGGAGAACTGGGACTGGAGAGGCTACCAGGAGTCTATTGGCTGACCATAGTTATTGAAATGGCCACCTCTTGTAGTCAGGCAGGACTTCTAGTGGATGGAGAAAGACATCAACCTACCCACAAAATCTTCATCCCAAAATTTGTCTTGCCCACATGATGTGCATGGATAGAAATGGAGCAGAGACTGAGGGAACAGTCAACCAATGTTTAGAGACTCATTCTGTGTGAGAGAGCCAAATCCTGACATAATTAATGGTACTCTGCTATTATTGCAGACAGGAACCTAGCGTAACTGTCTCCTGAGAGGCTTCAACCAGCTTTGGTTGGAAACAGATTCACAGTGCCACAACCAAACATTAGGAAGAGTTTGGAGTTTAGGAAGTCTTGTGATGATGAGTGGTGGATAAAATTGAGTGAGTCAGAGGGGTCAGCGATGGCATAAGAAGATCTACAGAGTCAACTAACCTGGACCCATGGGGGCTCACAGAGCCCCACCATACAGGGACTGTATCTAGGCCACCATCATATTTGTAGCAGATATGTAGCTTGGTCTTGATGTGAATGACCTAAGAGTAGGAGCAAGGGCCATCTCTGACAGTGTTGCTTGCCATTGGATCGCCTACTCCTACCTATTCTGCTTGTTTGGACCTCAGTGGGAGAAGATATGTTTAATCCTTCTGGGACTAGATATCCCAGGATGGGGTGGTACCTATGGTTATTATGGAACATTTCAGAATTACCAAATCCTATAATCCACCTCAACGTTTGATACATAAATAGATAGATAGCATTGGAGGTGCAAGAACAAAGTAGACTTTTATTTAGCCATAAAATATATAAGAAAATATAGATCACCATGTTACATGAAATAAGCCACAATCTAAAAGAAAATATATTTTCCTCACATATGAAACATAGACCTAATATGAACATGGCAATCTTGAATAAGTGTGCCTATGTATAATATTAAATGTGAAAGTACAAGGATTATTTGTCAAATTGGGGTTAGAGGACATAGCAGTAGATATAGTGGCTGAGTATGGTCAAGTTATATAAGATAGTGGATTTAATAAATTGTCTTTCTAAAGCACATTGCTTTGTATATATGAATATATGATGATGAAAAGATACTTATGTCATTTCAAGTTCTCAATCATAAAGTTAAAGACACAAAGAAATTATCATGTAAAACCATCCTCAAAATTGTAACTGAAAAATATTTCAAGAATATACTAGTCACAATACTTCTAGGATAGTTGTATTAACAGCAAAGAAAGTAGATTGTAGAGGAATGAATATTATCAATAATAAAAAGGTGGACTCATAACAATGAAAAGTTCAAGTGAGTAAGAAGCAAAATAAAATTAAATTAACAATTCCCAGAGATACTTCTGCCAGAAATACTAGGTGATTTTTATTTTAGTAGCTAAATGAAAAGAAGCAACAAATAAGATGATCATGCCAATAGAAGAATTTTATAATAATCATCAAAAATAATTTATATTAAAATATTATCAAGCTTTGAATAGATTCCTTACAGTGATTTGTACATCAACTATGAAAACATCTTTTGCTTTATATTATACTTATTGAAAGACTTACACAAAAACCATCATCAAGGAAGGTGGGCCTAACACCTAATTTCTGTACTCTGCTGCAGACCCTCCTCAGAGTAATTAGGCTCTCATAAAGGCTACAGATTGGACAGAATGATGTACAGTGCCTTACTCCCATCTGATGACACTGCACACCAAAGGATGCTTATAAAGATGTGAAAATTTTCTCACAGTCTGCT
The DNA here is from genome assembly GCA_019843815.1 of Montemys delectorum. Taxonomy (NCBI): domain Eukaryota; kingdom Metazoa; phylum Chordata; class Mammalia; order Rodentia; family Muridae; genus Montemys; species Montemys delectorum. Next base: position 37,043 of record JADRCD010223661.1, read on the forward strand.
GCCATGTGTACTTAGGTGATCTTAAAAAAAATGAGTAAAGGAAAATCATGAGATGATGAGCTTAAGATATGGGTAGACATAACTCACTCATTTAAACAACTTTTGGAAATATATAGTTAAAATGCATGTTCTTTATGGTAAGAGAGAACCAACTACTCAATTTATACTCTGCCCCTCCACAAGCATTACAATACAAACACACACACACACACACACACACACACACACACACACACACACATTGTGTTTGTAAAAAGATGTAAAAAGAATAGATAAAATATCACTTTAAATGTCTCCCAATTCACCTAAATGAAAGCATTTACCCTTGCCAAATTTGGCAGAGAATGGCACATGGTTGTTTTCTCTTTGAACTTCATTCTTTCCTGTTTCACCAGGACCCTTCTACATCCGACTATGATCTCCTCAAAAATTTGGGATGAAGACCATGGCATAGTCAGTCCAACACTGCTGACAGTTTGAATAAGTCCTTGGCTCCTGTGTGTCCCTGCTGCTCTTTCTGTATTAGGATTTTTTTCATTACTTCTTCAAAATCTTTCCCACTGGCAATCTCAAACTTATTTCACCTGATACAAAAGATGCTTTCTTCTAAGAAGTCGTCTTACACTCAAGATTTAGCCTTCTACTACATGGGTACCTCTGTCCTATGAGAACCTGTATGGGCTGCCACTCTGCTCAGGAGATTTCTATTCATTTAATGAGCATAGTTCTTCCCATATGAGGCAAGGCATACATTCCTCTCTGGCTTTTTATTAAGGGTATTAATCTCTCCTTTTGTCTAACACTATGTATATCTTAGGTTGACAGTAATATTTGTAACCTAAAAGAATACTCATTCTTTTGAATACTTCCCTCTTTTAGTTACTGTTTTCATTGCTTTGAACAAATGTCTGAGAAAGGCATTTTTAAGGAAAAAGGACAATATTTTTGGATCCTGGTTTAAGTGGAACTTAATAATACTGTATACTTTCATAATACTGCATGTCTAGTACTTTAGAATACACATAGCAGCCAAGACAGTTACTTCACAGTAACTGATCATGGTATTTCTGGATTCAGCTAAAAGAGAGTGCAGAATGCTGGAGCACATCTGGCTTTATGGTTGCATTTACTCTGTATTAGGGATTCCATGCCCAGTTGTGCAAAGCTAGTCTAAAACGTATGACTAGGAAGATCCTAAGCTCAGGGAAGAATGGAAAGTATGTTTTTCTAGATATCAATGCTTTCAAATTGTCTTCTAAATATGTATGCCATTACCCATAGAATCATATTGTCCACATCTTGGTTCAGAAATGCTCCTTTTGATAGTAGGTAGTGGTTAATGAGGAGATTCATAAGTAGTCAACATGCTGAGAAGTAATTGTAATTGCTAAGTTATGGATGAATTATCTGTATTAACCTTGCTCCATTCAGTGGTGTCACCATAGAAGAGAGACCATAGAGAATGTAAGAGTTGGCAGACAGAGAAATGCTAACATCTGGCATGACCTGACTGTCCCATACGTTGGCTCACAGCAAACATTGTTGAAAAAAAGTCAGCAAAAACTCAATCTAAATTAAATTTCAACACAGATTGTAGAGGGGAGCCTCTGAAACCACACCCATGAGCAGGCAGGCATTGGTAGCTGGTGGTTTTTTAAGAGATGGAATATTATTTTGGGGATATGGCGGCTTTTGGGTTCCCCATTCTGAGTATTTGACCATATATCCATGCACATATGGAAAACAACAATTAGACTCATGGAGCTGTTAATAGCAAAATATAATAATAACTAAAGTAAGAAAAAGTAAAGGAGAACATGAAGTTTGTAGAGAGCTGAAGTATAGGAGCTCTTGGTAGTTGGAGGGAAGAGGTAGTGGTAGATAGATATAATCAAAATACATTGTAGAGATGTATGGAAGTTTCAGAAAATATGTAAGATTATATTTTAAAATCCTCATTAAAAATTATGAGTCTCTGGAAAAAGAATCCCTTCAAGCTCTAGAAATTTCTATACTAAAAACAAAATATTCACATAAGTCAGTAAGTACAGCCTGTTGTTTAACTCACCCTTTGCCAGAATAAAGAGTTTTTTAATCTTCCTTCTTTGTTTAAAAGTGAAAGTAGCAGATCTCCTGGGAACAGTGGCAATATTTGACCCTTTGTTTTTTTTAAAGATTATTTTTATATTTATTTTATGTCTATCTCTCCAACCCTCAAAATTTGACTCTTTTTTTTTAAATTAGGTATTTTCTTTATTTACATGTACATTTTCCCCTCCAAAACAAACAAACAAACAAACAAAAACAAGAACAAACCCCTTTTGCCTCCCCCCTCCCAATGCCTGTCACCCCACCCTCTCCCACTTATTGGCCCTGGCATTCCCCTACACTGGGGCACAAAACCTTCACAAGGCCGAGGTCCTTTACTTGACTCTTAGATACCTGACTAATACAGATGTAGAGGCTCACAGCCATCCATTGAACTGAGTACATGGTCCCCAATGAAGGAGTTAGAGAAAGGACGTATGGAGCTGAAAGGTTTGCAGCCCCTTTGGACAAACAACAATATGAACTAACTAGTACCCTCAGAACTCCCAGAGACCCAACCACCAATCAAGGACTATACAGGGTGGGATGAATGTTCTGGCAGCATGTGTATAGTAGAGGATTGCAAATTCGATCATCAATAGGAGGAAAGGACCTCGGCCTTGTGAAGGTGTTGTGCCCCAGTGTAGGGGAATGCCAGGGCCAATAAGTGGGAGAGGGTGGGGTGGCAGGCATGAGAAGGGGGTGGGTAACAGGGGTTTGTTCTTGTTGTTTTTGTTTGTTTGTTTGTTTGCTTTTCGGAGGGGAAACTAGGAAAGGAGAAATTTACATGTAAATGAAGAAAATATCTAATAATAATAATACAAAAGAAAATAGTCCTCAATAAAATGTTATGATTTCCTTGTAAAACAAATAAAAAAAAAGAATTCTTTTAGATGGACAAAAATTTATAAGTGTATTTACTAGCTCACTAACTTTTAGTGATCAGATGTAGCAAGAGCTTATTTAATTAGGGGAAATGAATTTCATTTTTAATTTGAAACAAAATTTTTAAAATATCAGAAAATAAGTATATTTTGTAAAAAAATATTCAGGACATGGTATGTGGGAATTTCATGGTAATTATTCTGTATTTTAAATTTTTAAGCATCTATTTATAAATTCATCAATATCCACATTAGTTCGAATTCAGAAATGATTCCTGGGTTGTTTTGTTACTATGTATAAGTTAAATCTTATTCTGGTTTTAAGTTTATGATTATTTTTTCATTGAGGACCTGCATTTAAAGTTTTCAGTCATTTCTCGAATTTTTGTTTGTTTCCTCACTTTGATTTGATATTTTCCTAATGAAATGCACTTTTAAATCTGAATAATCCTCAATGTTCTTTATGTCTTCTCCTCTTCCAGTTAGGCTTCTCAGCATTTACATCACCTTGTAATCTTTACCCTAGTAGAGTCGTTACTGTTTTAACTACTCTGCTTGGCTTCTGTTTTCTTGCTAAGTTATTGCTGTATTCACTGTTTTAAATTTAGAAAAGAGCAATGGATTTTTCTCATCACTAAAGGATACTATACAAAAGTGAGCATCCTGCCTTGGCCCCCTTGTTTGGTCAGTGAGAGCAGAGCCCATTTTTGATTAGCAACAAAATATTAAAGAATGTGGAGACCTCAATTCAGAAATTTAGAGCCCGTTTAGAGAGTTTGAAAATAAGTGAAAAGCATACACAACAAATGCCTGCCTCTAAATTTGATTTTTCAAGTGTGGTTGAAGCAGAAGAATGAGTCAGGAGGTAGGAGAACAAGATGCTACAAAAAGGAACACATTTAGTGATCCTGGGATGGGGATGCTTAAGATGGCATTTTCAAAATGAAAGAGTAAAAAGGAAGGTATCATTTCTCTTTTTCTTTTTTTTCTTTTTCTTTTCTTTTGTTTTGTTTTACCATCCTAGTACTAACTAGGAAGGATTCTGCTTAGTTTCTGAGGTCAGAGTCGTTAGGATGTATTCAGTTTACTATAGTTGTAGACCGTGATATTTAGTGTCTGTAAGAACTTTTGGAAAGTTAAATGTTCAGTTTCTTTATACATAAAATGATAAAATCGTGTCACTGGTGATGCAGGAAGACTGTGAGGATGGCATGCTTCTAAGTCAAAGTACAACTGGCTTTTCCCCCTCATAATAGAACTGCCCAAACTATTTGTCACTGTGTGCATTGGTATTAGTAGGAAACAAAGATAACTTGGATGCTTAGGTGATTCAAGTAAACGAATATCATCCATTTAACGATGTTTCCCTTCAGTTTATTTTCAAGATTGCAAGAATTTACTTTTTGGTTCTGATTCTTCACTTTTTATAGTTCTTGGCCACATACTCTGCACACAGCATTGTTCCTAGTATTGATCACCTCAACTATTCATTTGATTTTGCCTGTGAAAACAGGCCCAAAGGGAAATTGCAAATTACCTCCTCGTTCCAAAGTTCTTATCTGAAAAACAGCAGTCGGTTTGTATTCAAGTGTTACTTTTTAAGTGGTGCTCATCTGGTTCTTTTAATTCTGGTACACATTCTTTAATATGTTCAGATGGCTGGCTCTCCCTGCTGTGTAACCTTCTACCAACCTACCTCATCTCTGCCAGTGTCTTCTACAGGCTTTTATATGGTCTGGAGAAAGAACCAATCATTAATGATATTAAAGCTGTTGAAGTAAGATTGTTATCGATGCTGGAAATGCTACTTGGGTAGAGAAAGGGAAAGATTTTTAATTGGAAGCCTTGTCTCTGGACAAGCCATAACAGGCCTGGGATTTATGTTTCTTTGTACTTCTTAAAATGCATGAATTTTAGGTTAGGCTGCATTAGAAATTAGAGGGAAATATCTGCCTGCTACACATATCCTATTGAGATATATATGCCATAATTATGCATAATCAAAAAGGCTTTTGACAGTAGGAAATAAACTTTTCTTAACAATGACCAGGCATTTTTTTTTTTAATTAGAGCAGTAAGTATGATAGGTTTTATAAAATGTTAGTAAGTAATACCTCCTTCCTTATCCAAAATTTTACATGCATATTATATAACTTCCTCTACCCCAGGACTTTAATACTTTATTCTTTTTGTTTGGTTGGTTTTTTGTTTTTGTTTTTCTGAGACAAGGTTTCTCAGTATAGCCCTGGCTGTCCAGGAACTCACTCTGTTGACCAGGCTGGCCTCAAACTCAGAAATCTGCCTGCCTCTGCCTCCAAAGTGCTGGGATTAAAGGAATGTACCACAACTGCCCAGCTAAGACTTTATTCTTTTAATATCCATTTATTCATTTGCTTATTTTTCTTTATTTTTATGTGTTTAGGGCCAGGTCCTGACTAGAGGTCAACTTATAGGACCTGTATTTTTCTTCTAACTTGTTGTTTTTAGAGATCAAAATGAGTTCATCAGGCTTGGTCTCAAGCAGATTTGTTATTGTCGTTATTGTTGTTGTTGTTTTGAGATTTTTCTTTCTTTTTCTTTTTCTTCTTCTTGTCAGTAATATACAGTTTTTGTTGATTGTGATTCTGTTTGTTCAAGGTAGCCAAAACAGGGCTTGATACTTTCCCTACCAAATTCATAGATTGCAAGTGAAATTCCTGAGTCTATTTTATTATTTTGTGTGTATGTTTGTTTTGCCTGCATGCATATATGTCTATCTCATGCATGCAGCTCTCATGGAGGCCAAAAGAAGGCACTGAATCATCGGGGGCTGGAGTTGCAAATGACTGTGATACCATACAAGTGCTGGAAATAGAACTCAGGTCCTTTGGAAGAGCATCCAGGACATTTAAACACTGAAAAATTTCTACAAACCAACTTTGCTTTTGAAGTAGAGTCTTAATATATAGACCAGGCTGAACTTGAATTTGAAATGCTCCTGTATTGACTCCAGCTGGGCAACTGTCAAAAACAAACATAAGTGACTTTATTTTCCCTTTTTCTCTTCTATTACTGTATATTCATTGTATACAATTGTATACAACTATGTGTTATGTTATAGTTTCACAGATTATTTATTTAAAAGCACGTGCCTTGTATGTGTTAAGCCAGCAATCACTGTCCTATATTGAGTTGCATATCCGAACACAAACTTTACATGCTTAAACTTTTTAAAACAATAATGTTAATCTGGAAAGATCCAGTGATTCAGATTTATCTATGTGAAATTTGATATCAAAATTCCTTAGTTTGCCACATTGTTTGTTATGCATCCACACCATTTCCACCAGTCTCCCTGCACCAATTTCTCTGTATACTTTCTGACTGCCTTCCAATTGCATGATAATCTATTCTTCATCTTGTTACAAATACATGCAAATTACTAAGTCCATTTATCATTGCTCTTATGTATGTGTTAGTGCTGATCAATTTTCTGAAAGTTCATGAGGAATCATGTTAACTATTGAACAGTAGCCCTAGATCTTAATGGTTTAATATTAGTCTCACTTATCTTATTTTTCCTTAATTCCATAACAAAGGTAATAAAATTATAAAATGGGATTATGGTGTTGACAAGATATTTAAGGGTAAAGGTGCTTGTTAGCAAGCTTGACCTAATGCAGTCAATCCACAGTCTCCACATGGGACAAAGAGGGAAACAAATTCTAAGAAGTTGTCTTCTGATATTCGTTCACAAGCATGTAGTTTTTGGAGGGGTCCCATCCTTATTCTTCAGTCAATTAGTCATGAAAATTAAAGACTTTATGAAGGTCAACCTTATTGAATATATACTACACATGTACAGGTTTTATGTAGTAGTCTCCAGTGCACTATAATAGCCATATATGCACTTCATAGATTGGGATTATAAATCCCAGAGGCTTTATATCATTTTATGATGTCCTTCTATTCTTTAGAGGCAAAACTTAGAATTTGGAATTCTTTGAGTTACAGTCTAAAAAAGGTAAAGAATGATACTGGGGGGAAGGCATTAATGATTGCCGTTGAGTTGCTCTTGATTTAAATGCCCTCTAAGATCTTATACCTGTAATTACAACAGTACACATACAATGATCATGTCAGTGGTATCCTGCTATCATACTGAAACAAAAAATCATTCATTAACACAATGTGTTTGATTGTGCATTGTAGAATCAGACTAATTAATTTTTGAACCTGGCTCACCAAATATCAACTACATGGATAAGTCACTTAACCTCTATTTGTATTACATTATGCTCTTCAAACTAGACAAAATACCTATCCAAGCCCGAGTTAATTCTAATGATTTTTTATTGAATGTGTGAATCTATAATCACGGAACTGAATTCACTCACTTCAAAGCTTCATCCCCTTTAACCATTATATTAATTTGTGACATGCACTATTTATTTTCATTCCCACATCTTATAAAGAAGAATACTTAGAGTTAAAACACTGACATTTGTAATCCATAAACTAGGATAGAATCTTTAAATCTAGGACTCTGTCTTTAGAGTTTCTATTCTATCCACTGAAATTCCTTTTCTAAAGCAAATTCCAGGGAAGAATGGAGTGGAAAAGCAAGAATTGAACTGAACACTCATGTTCATACTTTTATTTTATTATGATGTATGCAAATACCATCTCTGTTGTAGCAATTTCTCTACTAGAGAGCCCATCTTATATTTTAAAAACCAAGTCTGATTCAAGGAGATGATGTTACCACATGAAACTCTAACAGGAGGCTAATGTAATATATAAGGATTTGGGAAATGGTGATTTCTATAGTGTCTTGGCTCTTTCGTGGCTCATACTTGTCCATGGAACAAATAGTTTTTAAAGAATTTTCAACAAAATAAAAAGGTTGTTGGAGTTTTGTTTGTTTGGGTTCTTTTATTAATGTAACATGTTCATAATAGGACTATGTGTTAACTCTAAGATTAATGTCTATCCTAATAAACATAGCATATGAGATAGAATAAACATGTCTCTATAGCTAGTAACTGGTGAATCTGGATTCATAATAGTAATAATTTCTTTGATGTGGATATAGTACATTTTTCTATGCTTGATGTAATGTACAAGTCATTTTAAAAAACTGTATCCTTCTTTTCTTTCTTTGCATTCACAGCCTTGCATTTGTCCAGGGTTTTGCTTCCCTAAGGAATGCTATTCTTTCACATATACTGATGGGCTATGGGGAAACTGGAGAAAGGGAGTCACATTCACTGCCTCTGAGAAAGGAGATAAGCGCCAAGCTCCTCTCCCAGTTCTGTAGGTAACTATTACTAGTTCTATGTGGTTTGGGTCTATGCAGAACTTTAACTCTGATATGACAGAGGAAGGTGTATATTGAAAGGCATGAATTATTCCCTTTGACTTTTTCCCTACTGGGGAAGAATCGCTTCTGAAAAACATCGTATTTACTTTCAAACAAAGTGCAACCCATTTGAAAAATAAGTTTTATCTTCTGTGTTTAGAGTTTATGCCTCTCTCAACATTTAATGTAAATCATTATGACTAAAAAAGAGAAGACAAGAAATTGTAGAGATTTTGGAGTAGTGGGCAGTAAGGGATTGTCTCACTAGTATGCTTCAGTTTATTTTTTGATTCTTACACCATTCTTTCTCATAAAGTCACACCCTGAAAATTTCTGCAATCTATGAAAGCCTGAAGTTCTGACTCCAAAAGGAAAAAACTATAACAAGAGGCAGGAAGGGATCTGCACTGATATCTACACTTCCACATTGTTATACAGAATAGAAGTAAGGTCCTTTACTTTCTTTGAAGGCTTTGAGAATCTGCTATCCTTTCTATGACACAAAACAAGATGTTTTCATGAAATAACAAGAATTTTAGAAGCAATATGAATGGAGTTTGAGTGGTGTATCTTTTTGTAAAATTTATGAAGGGGTTCTAAAGAACCCCTTCATAATGTTGTCATTAGGTGGAAATATGTTAGTAAGTTTTGTACAGGGAACACTTACTAGTGTTAGGGAAACTTTGTTCTGACACTCATTTTCCCTTCACACTCCCTCACTTGACTTTCATCATTGGATTCTTCATTTCCATCTTGCTATTTTACTATTGACCATTAACTAGTAATTGTGCAACCATAGTTCCTGAGTTGTAAGCAATAGTGAGTCTCCAGTATCTTCACTGGGAAAGAAGTGATGCAAAGACGTAAAAGATATGCTTGTAAGCCAAGCTGGTAGTGGTGATACACACCTTTAATTCCTGCAGTTGGGAGGCAGAGGCAGAAAGATCTTAGTGAGCTTGAAGCCAGTTTGGTATGCAAAAGGAGTTCTGCCTAACTGTGGCCCTTTCTCAATAAATGAATAATGATTTTTTTAAAAATGATTATTTAAAAAAGCTAAGAAGCAAAGTTATGATGTGAAGATATCTTCTTTTGGTTTTCTTGTGTTTTTTGCTTGTTCGTTTTGTTTCCTTCTGTTTTGGGTTATTTCTTTCAAGACAGGGTTACACTTTGTAGCCTTGGCTTTCTTGGAACTCACAACCTACACCAGGCTGGTAGGGAACTCAGGGATCTGCCTGCCTGTGTCTTAACGGTTAGATTTAAAGGCATGCACCATTACCACTTGTTAAGAATCTTTTCTTTAATGAAGATAAAAATACGATATTTGGTATAACAAATATTTATTAAATTTGTTTGAAACATTCTGGTAAAGTTATTATGAAAGGGATTTATTACTATCTATATTTTCAGGTAAAGACTGATTGAGTTTTGCAAGCTGAATAAACTCATCCAAGGTTATCCCTAATAAGGACATATTTGACTTCAGCACTCTTGCAACACTCTAGAAGTCACTACATTGACTGCCTCTTGTTTTAAAGTCATATCACTTTCACTATATATGCAACACTATTTCATACATTTTTATATATTACACTCCTGAATCATGACTGGTGCAATTTAAATACATAGGAGCAAGGCTGAGTACTGCCTACATGCTGAAGAGTCAGAACTTGGAGATCTGCATTGATATTGATTTTGACAATGCAGCATCCTTGTTTTGACTATGAGCAAGATTCCTAACTTGAGAGGGTCTTGAGAGATCATTCTAACACTTGGGAGGATGGCCAATAAAAAAAAAAGTATACATAAAATACTGCCTCTTTCCTCTTCAATTTCAGATGTTTGTATTGATTGATCTCTGTTGCAAATTTTGTGGTTCCTCTTTCTTAAATCCTGGAATAACTTGGTTACTGTTGGACAATCATGAATTCTCTTGCTAAATTTGTTGTATTCCACATGAATGATCCCCAAATGGTTTGCTCCATTTATATAAATTCTTCTATTTCACATGAGAAAAATAAGGTTTCAAAGAGCACCATTATTATTGATGTTATAAATAGGTAAGTTTTTCAGAATTTGGTCAGCATTTGCAGAAATGGAAACTGTAAAATATTGATGCTCTTCAATAAACATCCACACATTTATGGCTTCTATTGATCAATCATTTTAGTGGAGTCTCTAGGGCTTTCTACACTTTCCTCTTAGATATTATTTTCTTGTGCCAAGTAACATGTTCATGAATAGCACCATGTGTTAACTCTAAGATTAATGTCTATTCTAATAAACTTCTGAGTTAGAATAAACATATCTCTATAGTTAGTAATTGGAGATTCTGGGATTAATAAGGGAAGTAGTTTATTGAGGCAGTTAATATGGGCATAGTACATCTGTGATTCATAATAGGTGTAATTCATTGGGCACAATTCACTATTTTATGCTTATTATTGTGTACAAGTCATTTTAAAGACATACTCCTTCTTTTCATACTTTGCCATCTCAGTTCTAAATTTACTGAAAAGCTCTGAAGATCTCTTCTGACACATTTTTTTATGTTGCTATCCCCAGTTGCTTCTTACTTTACAATCTGGTAGCAACAGGGATTCTTATATACCTAACTGTCTAGTGAAGCAAATCTCTGTCTTTTAGTTGGATGAAGTCCATTTCCTCTTACATGGGCAGCTCAAACAGGTTTGTTATGCACACGCTGCTTACAAAAGCTTTCTCTACATTTTCCTTTAGATGTCAGTCCCCAAGCTCTTCATCTGTGTTATGCTCACCAACTGTTAGTGCTCTGCTCATTACCTCAGTGATCCCTCTTCTTTTTCTAAATCCTGAATAAGGAAGATTCTCATGCTCCCTTCAGGAGGGCCTAGGCCATTGTTGAACAGCTCCTTTCCATATTATCTGTTTCTTTTTGTAGCATTGAAATAAATTTTGCATATACATCTTTATAATTTTCTTTCCTTCCCCAATTCTTCTACCCTGGAGCAAGCGTCATGACTTTAACTCAAACTTTCTATAAAACATATCTAAGAAATCATCTTTTAGAAATTCAAATTGAACAAGCCAGGCCTGCTAGAATTCCACATTGCCTGCTTGCAGTGCTTCTGTTTCTCCAAATGCAACCTCAGGTTTCCCCCCACCCCAGCTCTACAATTGAACACCCGCTTTAGCCTCCTTGCCCTTCCTATATATTCTATGGATCCCACAGATAATCTCCTGAATTCACTCCCCCAACTTGTAGTGGCTATCTAAGCCTCCAACATCAGCAGGCTTTCTTTGATAACACATTGGTCCAGCAGTCTAGTAAAACAGGACTATTTACAAAACAAGCTGAACAGGGCAACATCCATCACTCTCTCTCACTCTGAAAATCCAGAAGGAAAACAGATACCAAGGAATAAAACACCCCCCCCCAAAAATAGAAAAACCTAGACTTTAGCACTGAGACCTCTAATCATCAAAGACACATATGCCTAGAAACTAATGCAAGAACACAATTAATAACACCTGGGATAATATGTCTCCATCAGAGCCCAACCAGCCTACCACAGCATGCCCAGAATATTCCAACATAGCTTTAGCACAGGGAAAATATCTTAAAATCAACTATATGAAGATGATAGAGGTTATTAAAGAGGAAATGAATAAATACCTTGAAGCAAACTAGGAAAACACCAAATAATTGAAGGAAATGAATAGATTCCTTAAAGAAAGTTAAGAAAAATGCAATAACCACTGATGGAAAAAAATGTTAAAAAACTGGAAACCAAAATAGAAATAATACAAAAACACAAACTGAGAAGATTATGGAAATAAAAAATTTAGAGACTGAAACAGAATCTACATAGGAGAACTTAAGAAACAAAATAAAAGAGATGGAAGAGAGAATCTTGTCATTGGCTATATAAAAAAATGCATCAGTGAAAGTAAAAATTAAATCTAGAGAATTTCTGACATAAAACAACCAGGAAATCTGGGACACTATGAAGATCAAACTTAATAATACAAGAAAGATAGAAAGAAGAAGATTCCCAGCTCAAAGGACAAGAAAGTATTTTCAGCAAAATCATAGAAGAAAAATTTCCTAACCTAAAGAAATATATCTATAAAGGCACAAGAAACCAGACAGTGGTGGCGCATGCCTTTAATCCAAGAATTTGGGAGGCAGAGGCAGCAGATTTCTGGGTTCGAGTTCAGCCCGGTCTACAGAATGAGTTCCAGGATAACCAGGGTGATACAGAAAAACCCTGTCTCAAAAGACCAAAAGAAAAAGAAAAAAAAGACATAAGAAACACTAAGAATAGCAAATAGACTGAACCATAAAAGAAAGTCAACTCAGAACATGATAATATCCTAAACACAGACAACAAATAAAGAACATTAAAAGGGCAAAAAAAAAAGACCAAGCAATATATAAAGGTAAAAATATTGGACATACACCTGAGTTATCAGTGGAGAAGGGCATGGACAGAGTACTGCAGAGTGTGAGAGATCACAAATGCCAGCAGAGATTAGTATACTCAGTAAAACTTTCAATCACTATAGATAAGAAAATAAGAATCCATGGACCAGTCTAATTTGAACAGTATTTATCTCTAAATCCACCCATACAAAAAGTGCTAGAAGGAAATATCCAACTATAAGAGGTGGAGTATACCCATAAATCATAGGAAATAAATAATTGTACACAAGCAAAAGCAAAAGAATGAAAGCACACATATATCACCAACAACAATAAAAATAAAATAATAGGAATAAATCAGGTCCTTGATATCTCTCAATACCAATTCCTCCATAAAAATGCAGAGACTAAAAGAATGGATGTAAAAACAGGCTCCATCTTCTCTTATAGCCAAGAAACACATCTCAACATCAAGGTAAAGATTGGGAAAATATATTCCAAGTAAATTTACCTATGAAGCAAGCTCATGCAGTTATTTTAATATGTAATGAAATGACTTCAAGTCAAACCAAAAAAAGAAAAAAAAAAGGGATAAGAAATGGTACTATTTACTCACCAAAGGAAAAAAAAAAACCCACTTCAATTCTTAACATCAATGTTCCAAGCAAGAGCACCCATTTTGTAAAAGAGATACCACAACAGCTTAATTCACATATTGAACCTTATTCCCTGACAGTGGAAACTTCAAATTCCCAGTCTCATCAACTGACAGGTCATCTAGACAAAACCAAATCAAAGCAAAACAACAACTAAAAAACAAAGAAAAATATTAAAGCTAAAAGATGTTATAAACCAAATGAACCTAAAAGATATCTACAAAAAACTTCATCCTAACACATGCTTTCTTCTATGTACCTCATCCGGAATTTTCTCCAAAACTGACATTCCTCTCCACAAAACCAGTCTCAAGAGATACAAGAAAATTAAACCAGCTTCCTGAATCCTGTCAGACTGTGGTCGATTAAAGCTGGATGTCAACAACAATAGAAACAACAGAAAGCTTACAAATTCTGGGAAACTTAACAATTCTGTACTGGATGAAAGATTAATCAAGACAGATATAAAGAAAAAAAATTAAAGACTTTCTAAAATTCAATGGAAATTAACACAGTATACCCAAACTTATGAGACACAGTGAAAGTGGAGCTAAGAGGAAAGTTCCTACTATTAAGTGCCTACATTTAACAAAAAAAATGGAAAACATTTGTAATAGCAATTCAATAGCACACCTGAAACCTCTACAACAGAAAGAAGTAAGCTCATAAAAGAGGACTAGACAGTGAGAAATAATCAAATAAGGACTCAACTCAATAAAATAGAAACAAAGAGAACAATATAATAAATCAATAAAACAAAGAATTTGTCTGAGACAATCAAAAAGATAGACAAACTTTTATCCAAACTAACATAAAGACACAGAAAGAATATCAAAATTAACAAAAATAGAAATGAAAAGGGATGAATAATAACAGACATTAAGGATATCCAGAGAATCATTAAGGAAATACTTTATAAACCTGCACTCCATCAAACTGCAAAATCTAAAAGAAATGGCATTTTCCTTCACAGCTACCACTTATGAAACTTAAATATGAAACAAATCAACATCATATAAATAATTTAAACAGGCCTTTTGTCATTACTATCTCCTCATTAAAAAAAAAGCCAAGAACAGGACAGTTTCAGAACTCTATAAGACTTTCAAATTACACAAATACTCCTCAAATATTTTCACAAAAGTAAAAGAGAATGAAAATTGTCTAATTCATTTTATGAGTCCAAAGTCAAATTGATACCAAAACCACAGACAGATACAACAAGCAAAAATTATATATCAAATTCCCTTCTTGCTATAGATGCAAAAATACAACTTCATATAGATACAATAAAATTCTTGGATATTGAATCCAAGAACACATAAAAAGATTATCCAAAAGAATAAAGTAGTCTTCATCTCAGTATCGAAATGATAGTATAACATTTGATAATCAGTAAATATATTTCACCATATAAACAAATTGAAAGGAAATGTTCATCATCTTCTTAGATGCCGAAAAGGCCTTTAACCCAGTGTAGAGGAATGCCAGGACAGGGAACTGAGAATGGGTGGGTTGGTGAACAGGGGAGGGAAAATGGGATAGGGAGTTTTTGGAGGGATAACCAGGATAGGAGATAACATTTGAAATGTAAATAAAGAAAATGTCTAGTAAAAAGAATCCAACACCCCTTCATCATGAAAGTCTTGGAAAGATGAGCGATACAAGTAATATCCTAAATATAATAAAGGCAATATACAGCAAGCCTAAAACCAACATCAAATTAAATGAAGAGAAACTCAAAGAAATTCCACTAAACTCAGAAACAAGACAATTTTTCCACTCCCTCTTTGTCTATTCAATCTAGTATTTGAAGTTTTAGCTAGAATAATAAAACAATTGAAGGAGATGAATGGGATAAAATTAGGAAGGAAGAAGTTATTGTTATTTGAAATGATATGTTAGTATGTTAGTGAAACTAAAAATTTACCAGGGAACTCCTATAGCTGATAAACATTTTCATCAAAGTAGCTGGGTAGAAGAAATAGCAAACAAACAAACAAACAAACAAACAAAAAGTGTCTGAAGAAAGAAATTGAAAGAGATATCAGAAGATGGAAAGGTCTCCTATGTTCATGAATTGGTAGGATTTACATAGTTACAAATGGCTATCCTAACAAAAGCAACCTAGAAATTCATTGCAATCCTCATTAAAGTTCCAAAACAGTTTTTAGAGACACTGAAAGAGCAATCCTTATCTTCATATGAAAAAAGAACAGCAACAGAAACCCAGGGTAGCTAAAACAATCATGCACAACAAAAGAACTGCTGGACATATTACTATCCCTGAAGTTAAGATACACAAAGTTGTAGTAATAAAGAACACATGGTATTGATATTAAAACAGACAAATTGAACAATAGGATCAAATTGAAGACAAATATATGAATCCACACATCTATGGACTCCTGATTTTTGATAAAGAAGCTTGATATATGTACTGAAAAAAAAGATAGCATTTCAACAAATGATAGTGGTCAAACTGTATGTTTGCATATTGAATGCAAATAGATACATGCTTATTATCCTACAAAACATTCAAGTCTAAGTGGATCAATTACCTCAACATAAAACCAGATACCCTAAATCTGATATAAGAGAAATTGAGGAACACATTGGCACAGGAGAAAACTTTCTTAACAGAAGACAGGAAGAACAAGTATCAAGATCAAAATTAGTAAATAGGATCTAATGAAATTAAAAAAGCTTCTATATGGCAAATGACATAGTCAATCAGATAAAGTCACAGCTTACAGATTGGGAAAACATTTTTAACAAACTCCATATAGTCTGATAGAGGACTAATAGCCAAAATATATACAGAAATCAAGAAACTATATATCAAAACAAATCCAAAATAAAATAATTCAATAAAAATAGGGTACATAGCTAAACAGAATTTTCAATAGAATAATCTTAAATAGCTGAGAAACTTTTAAAGAAATACTCCACATCTTTAGCCATCAGTGGAATGCATATTAAAAGCAATTTGAGATTCTATCTTACACCTGTCAGAAGGGGTAAAATTAATAAAACAACTAAGAGCTCATATGTACAGGAATGTGGAACAAGGGAACACTTTAACCTTGCATAGCCACTATGAAAATCAATATTGTGGTTCTTCAGAAAATTGGGAATCTATCTATCTCAAGATCCAGCTATACTACTTTTGGGTATATATTCTAAGGACACTCCATCCTCTCACAAGAACACTTGCTCAACTCTGTTGATTTTGGCTATGTTCATAATAGCCATGAACTGGACACTACCTAGATGACCTGCATCTGATGAATAGATAAACAAAATGTGGTACATTTGCATACTGGAATACTACTCAGCTTTAAAAAAAAAATGACATCATGAAATTACAAGCCAATGGATAAAACTGGAAAATAAATTATCTGGTGTAAAGTAACCCAGACCCAGAAAGGCAAATGTCATATTACTCAATTATAAATAGATATTAGTAAGAATAATAACAAAGCTTCACTCCCTAGACCCAGAAAAGTCAAGTAAAGAGGAGGATATCTAGTGAGAAAAATGGATCTCCATGATGAGGAAAAATAGAAGAGATTTTCTGGGTGGACTTGGGGCAAGTGAAAATGGGAGAGGAGGTATCAGATGGCTGGTAGATTGGAGGGAAAGAGTGTGGGGATAGATAGCTGGAATTCGTGGTCTTTAGGATTATGTTGAAACCTATTATACTAGAAACTTCCTGGACTCTAAGAGGGTGATCCTAGTAAGGATTCCTATTAATAGGGAAACAGAGTCTCAACTGGCTACGTTTTGTAGACAGGCAAAACTTCCACTCATGAGACACAGTTACATTTGATTGTTAGCTGAGGAGTTCCCATGGAGATCCCCTCAAAAACCAAGGCTGATGTTTGGATAGAGGGATGTCCTTGTCAAACTGACAGTGGAGGTTCTGTTGTCAAGGACAACATCCATTCAGCTCATTGAACATATAAGGTTTAAGCTGGTCCTGCATGGAACGTACATCCTTTTGTTCATTGATGACAAAGGTGCTCTGCAGGCTACCTCAAGAGAAACATGGATACCAACCCAGCCACAATAATTAATCCTGCCTGCAAGATGTGCTGAGGCAATGATGGCACTTAACTTGTGGGAATGGACCTCCAATGTATGGTACAACTGGAGGCCCACTCTATGAGATAGAGCCCATATTAAACTCTCCTTGGATGGCCAGGAACCTGAGATAGATAGGCCAGAGACCTAGACTAGAAATAAGCACAACTGGTAAAAAAAAAAGTAAGTAAATAAAACCAAAGAAATGATTTCTAATGATAATCTGCTACAAAGTTGCAGTTGTTAGCTGAGGATGTCTCATAGAGATCCTTCCCTGCCTCCCAACACTAAGGCTGATGTTTGGACAGAGGGTTGATGGTATCAAACTGATAGTGGAGGCCCCAATGCCAAGGAAAACATCTACACACCTCACTGAACATAAAAAGTTTAATCTGGTTCCAGATAATTGTAGATAGGTGTCTTGTCCAGTAGTCATTTAAGAGACTTCCTCCAGCAAAAGATAGGAACAGATATGAACACTCCTAGCAGTCATAATAAGAAAGAGTGTAATTGGAGTTCTCTGCTGGGAACCTCCCTGCAGAGCTTAGCAAATCCATAGAAGAGGAGTCAGAAAGATTATAACAGTCAGAGAAGATTGAGGACACTGGTAGATCATGGCCCACTGAATCAAATAAGCAGGGTTTACATGGGCTAGCAGAGGCTGAAGTAGAAATCATGAGGCCTGCATGGGTCTGTACCAGTTTCTCTGCATATTTATCATTGCTGTTAGGGCAGTATGTCTGTGGGACTCCTAACTGTGGAAGTGGGTGTGTTGCTGACTCGTTCACCTTGAGACTTTTTCCTCCTAATGGGTTGCCATGCCAGCTTTGATGTGAGGACTTTTGCCTTGTCTTTTTGTTCCTTGTTATGCTATGTTTTGGTGTTGCCTCTTAGAGGCCTGCTCTGCTCAGACAGGAGATGTGCAAGAGTGGGTCAAGTTGGAGGCCAGATGTGTGTGTGTGTGTGTGTGTGTGTGTGTGTGTGTGTGTGTTTGTGTTTGTATGTTGGTGTGTGTGTGTGTGTGTGTGTGTGTGTGTTTGTGTTTGTATGTTGGTGTGTGTGTATGTGTGTGTGTGTGTGTGTGTTTGTGTTTGTATGTTGGTGTGTGTGTGTATGTGTGTGTGTGTGTGTGTGTGTGTATGAGTGCATGTAACAAAAGGTAATTGTGCTTGAGAGAAGAAACTATTTTGAATAAAAAATAAATAAATAATTCATATAATTTTTTAATTACTCTAGTTTCATTGAAAGCCATTTGTTTTGTGATCTGATGTACATTCTGAAAATGCTAAGTCTACACCAGGAAACTAATAGTTATAGGGGGGAGAGAGAGAACTTTCAGTATGGTTCTTGAGGGAAGTGGACCACACAGTATCTTCCATCTATTATATTCACTAGAGTACCTTTCCTCATTAGCCACAGGAAAGGCATGTAGTCACATTGTGTTGAATGGTCATGAATGAATAAATAAGTGAGCAAGCATTTATAAAAGATAGCATTTATAATGTGTGACTCTACGACTCTAAAACATATATACTACCATGAAAGGGAAATGTATAGACCCTCACTGATTCAGTCAGCAATTTTAGGGCTACTTGATCAACAGTTCTATTACTGTATATTTTCATATACTGTACATCAAGAGCTACATTGCTATGTTTCATAAAATTATTAATAGGTAGGAAAATAAGGGATGTCTTAAATAGAGAAATATAACCTAGTGATTTGGTTATCATATAATTATTGTCAAAATTGTTGGATGCATTGGATAGTACTGGCTTTCTATGAATGTCTATAAGGCTAGAAGAATGAGCATACTCCTGAACTGACCCAGAGAATATTTGAGTGATAGTCATTCTGCAGCTATGAATTTCAACGTTCTAACATAAGTACGATGATGACTTCATAGGCCTGTCAGCATCGTTCCATCAATGATTCATCTGGAAGTGTCTGTACTTGCACATGAAGCTGACAGTTGCCTGTTTCTCATAAACACTTCCTACTACTGTGCCTAATAGGCACAATTTGATTGATTCATCCCTGAAGACATCTCTACATAAAATAAAGCACACTGTATTGTTTGTCTTCTAAATTTCTTTCTTCAGCAAGTTTAGAAGGAGAATTATATATTTAATCATGCTTTAACTTTTTATTCTTCCCACACACACATGTGCGTGTGTGTGTGTATATATGTGTGTGTGGGTAGGTGGGTATGTGCATGTGTGTGTGTGTGTGTGTGTGTGTGCTCATTGAGTTATATCCAGATGTGATTAGTTAAGATATTTTCCTTTTTGAACTGAAATGTAGATTCTCATTTGTCTAATATTTTTCTCACTGATAAAGTTCTATCTAACTGCTCTGAAAGGATTGGTGAACATTTATTGTCTTAGAATGTTTTTATTTATTTATATTTGTTTTGCCTTCTTTTGGAGAATTTTTTTTGTTGAAAAATGAAAGGTTTTTCTCATGTATTTACTGCTACATAGTGATTCATAAGAGATCTCTGCACAACCGTGCTTCAGAACAAGGTACCCCCAGAACAAGTTTGCAGTTAATACTGAAAATTTCCTTGGCCAAGAGAGCAGTAGATAATGTCTGTTTTCCCTTTCTCCTATATTAGGTGGTCTTTTATAATCTTGTGAACATACATACACTATTTTCCATAGGACCAGATGCATGTAAGAAAATCATTCCTTCTTCCCAAATAGTGCTAAACCAGTCATAACATGTGTCAGGAGGCCTGCCTGCACTCTTTTGGTCTAGCTGAACTTAACCAGATAAGAATGGGCAACAAATAATTGATTATCCATCACAATTGCATGGTAAGTTTGTTTTGATTCAGGACGTGAGGAAATCAACCTTAAATTGAACTGGAATCTCCATTTCTGCTTCATAACATTCAAGTGTCTGGAGGTTTCCCTACAGGTTACTAGGAAAGAAAAATATCAGCAATAGACTTACCAAGCCGTATACATAGCATGATACAATAATGCCCTGCCAAGAGGGCATGATATGCCCAGTTGTGCCATGATGTTTTGGGGTGGATAACCCACATGATTTTTATGGGATTTGAGACCTGATGCACAAGAAAGACTATGTATGCAGTACAATAAAACTGAACAAAAGGGCTGGTGAGATGGCTCAGCAGGTAAGAGCACTGACTGCTTTTCCGAAGGTCCTGAGTTCAGATCTGAGCAACCACCCATAATGAGATCGAGTACCCTCTTCTGGTGCGTCTGAAGATAGCTGCAGTGAATTATGCTGGAGCAAGCAGGGCCTGAGCGAGCTGGGCCAGCAGAGGTCCTGAGATCAACAGCAGGCACACACATGATGGTTCTTGGCCATCTGTACAGCTACACATAAAATAAATAAAATAAATCTAAAAAAAAAAAAAAAAGGAAAAAAAGAAAAAAAACTGAACAAAATCCCATAGTTGAGATATCACAGGCTCTGGGGCACAAGATGGGGAGGAAATTGCTTCTGTGTGTGTGTGTGTGTGTGTGTGTGTGTGTGTGTGTGTGTGTGTATAAAACAAAAATATATATTAAAATTTTACATTTTTATTATTATATTAATAGACTAGTGATGCTCTCATTTTGGGCAAAAACCTTCTTCCCACTAGAAGAAATTTCATAGAAAAAAATCACAATAGGTGTGTTAGTGGTAAATATGTAACTGTTGAGTGTTCAGCCCTAAACAGGAAATTTATATTATTCATTTAAACTCAAGATAATATTGCAAAAGAAGTCGCAGAAAAAGTGTTTAAAGAAGATAAGAAGAGTGCTATGAAATGCTGTCTTCTGCACATTGCACAGCCATAGAAACCAGGGACATACAGCACCAGTGGATATGATGTACAAGGCACTCAAAAGAGGGCCTTCAACATTCCAGCTCAGTTATATATGCTGGGGATTGGTGATGTCAGGAGACCACAGAAGTATTTGAAGATCTAATAACAATTAATGGTTTTCAAAGGAGGAAGTATCGCTTATTTCAACGGTATAGCTACTGGTAAACTGTCCACACTTCAGTAAACTCAGTGGCTCTGGATAGAAGCTTGAAATCAGGAAAGAGGGGAAGCAGTAAGATTGAGCAGCAGATATAGGAGGAAATGAGGAGTGAAAGGAATCACAGCAAATCAATTACGGATATGCATGAAATAAAACGATTTAAAAAAATTTAAATTAGTGAATTAAATTAGACAAAAATAAATATACAAAGAAACAATCACAAAATTATCCTTATAAGCAATTAAAATCATGGCTTTGGGCTACTTAATTTTTGGAAAAGTTTGTTGCATATTTAATTTTAGGATACTTTGTTTTATAGAATAGCCAACTAATAAAGATATCAGTACCTTAATATGGGACACAATATTAGAAAGCAGTCCTAAGAGGAAAACTCATAGCTTTAAGTGCCTCCAAAAAGAAACTGGAGAGAGCATACACCAGCAATTTGACAGCACAACTGAAAGCACTAGAACAAAAAGAAGCAAATTCACCCAAGAGGAGCCAAAGGCAGGAAATAATCAAACTCAGGGCTGAAATCAACCAAATAGAAACAAAAAGAACTATACAAAGAATCAACCAAACCAGGAGCTGGTTCTTTGAGAAAGTCAACAAAATAGATAAACCCTTAGCTAGACTAACAAGGGGACACAGAGATAGTTTACTAATTAACAAGATCAGAAATGATAAAGGAGACATAACAACAGACACTGTGGAAATCCAAAATATCATGAGATCCTATTACAAAAGCCTATACTCAACAAAACTGGAAAACCTGGATGAAATGGACAACTTTCTAGACAGTTACCAGGTACCAAAGTTAAATGAAGATCAGATCAACGATCTAAACAGTCCTATATCTGCTAATGAAATAGAAACAGTCATTAATAGTCTCCCAACAAAAAAAAA
Organism: Montemys delectorum; assembly: GCA_019843815.1. Classification (NCBI taxonomy): domain Eukaryota; kingdom Metazoa; phylum Chordata; class Mammalia; order Rodentia; family Muridae; genus Montemys; species Montemys delectorum. The sequence continues at coordinate 59,413 of JADRCD010223661.1, forward strand.
CGCCCAGGACCAGATGGTTTTAGTGCAGAGTTTTATCAAACCTTCAAAGAAGACCTAATACCAATACTCCTCAAATTATTCAACAAAATAGAAACTGAAGGTACTCTACCCAATTCGTTCTATGAAGCTACAATTACTCTTATACCTAAACCACACAAAGACCTAACAAAGAAAGAAAATTTCAGACCAATTTCCCTTATGAATATCGATGCAAAAATACTCAACAAAATTCTTGCAAACCGAATCAAAGAACACATCAAAATGATCATTCACCATGATCAAGTAGGCTTCATCCCAGGGATGCAGGGATGGTTCAATATACGGAAATCCATCAACGTAATTCACTACATAAACAAACTCAAAGAAAAAAACCATATGATCATCTCACTAGATGCTGAGAAAGCATTTGACAAAATCCAACATCCCTTCATGATTAAAGTCTTGGAAAGATCAGGAATTCAAGGCACATACTTAAACATAGTAAAAGCAATATACAGGAAACCAGTAGCCAACATCAAACTAAATGGAGAGAAACTTGAAGCAATCCCACTAAAATCAGGGACTAGACAAGGCTGCCCACTCTCTCCCTACCTATTCAATATTGTACTTGAAGTTCTAGCCAGAGCAATTAGGCAACAAAAGGAGATCAAAGGGATACAAATTGGAAAGGAAGAAGTCAAATTATCACTATTTGCTGACGATATGATAGTATACTTAAGTGACCCCAAAAATTCCACCAGAGAGCTCCTAAACTTGATAAACAACTTCAGCAAAGTAGCCGGATATAAAATTAACTCAAGCAAATCAGAGGCCTTCCTCTACACAAAGGATAAACAGGCAGAGAAAGAAATTAAGGAAACAACACCCTTCACAATAGCTACAAATAATATAAAATACCTCGGTGTAACTCTAACTAAGCAAGTAAAAGATCTGTTTGACAAGAACTTCAAGTCTCTGAAGAAGGAATTCGAAGAAGATCTCAGAAGATGGAAAGATCTCCCATGCTCATGGATTGGCAGGATTAATATAGTAAAAATGGCCATCTTACCGAAGGCAATCTACAGATTCAATGCAATCCCCATCAAAATTCCAACTCAATTCTTCACAGACTTAGAAAGAGCAATCTGCAAATTCATCTGGAATAACAAAAGACCCAGGATAGCCAAAACTATTCTCAACAATAAAGGAACCTCTGGTGGAA
>JADRCD010223662.1:0-15638 GCA_019843815.1 Montemys delectorum
CCCATTACAGATGATTGTGAGTCACCATGTGGTTGCTGGGAATTGAAGTCAGGACCTCTGGAAGAGTAAGCAGTCAGTGCTCTTTTTTCTTTTTTTTAAGATTTTATTTATTATTACATCTAAGTACACTGTAGCTTCTTCTGACACATCAGAAGAGGGCATCAGGTCTCATTATGGATGGTTGTGAGTCACCATGTGGTTGCTGGGATTTGAACTCAAGACCTCCTGAAGAGCAGTCACTGCTCTTAACCACTAGGCCATCTATATCTACAGCCTCTGAAAGTTCATTTTCTCTCTTCTCTCTGAGTCCTGCAGGCCACCTAGTTCCCTCTCTTCTATTTTATTTGGTCTTTCAAGACAGGGTTTCTCTGTGTAGCCCTGGCTGTCCTGGAACCTGCTCTGTACACCAGGCTGGCCTGGAACTCAGAGATCCACAAGACATGCTTCTGAGTGCTGGGGTTAAGGGCATGTGTCACCATGTCTGGCTTAAATTCAATTTTTTGTTTTGCTTTGTTTTGTGTTTCAAGACAGGGTTTCTCTGTGTAGCCCTGGCTGTCCTGAAACTCAGTCTGTAGACCAGGCTGGCCTCGAACTCACAAGCCCTAGGTTTAAAGGGTATACTTATATGGTGTGCCCTCTTTACCCTGCCCTTGTATCTTCATTTACAAAGGGCAGACTGAGAACGGGGATGTCACCTGGGTGGTGGTGGGCCTTCCGTTTGCCACGTTTCACAGACTCTGTCACTTCTTGACCTTTTCACCCCCACCCCCACCCCCACTCCCTTTTCCCAGAGAGATGACTGGAGGCTGTAACACACAAACGTGGTCACATGGGATACATGACTTTAAAAACTGTGTCTTTTTCCAGTCCCTTTCTCCCCATCATAATAAGGCAGCTTAAAGAAAATAAAACCTCTGAGCAGGCAGGCAGGCATGTGGGACCCAAGAAAGCCCTCTCAGAGCCACGACTCGGCAGGGCTGGAAGTCGGAAACCAAGGAGTAACACGAGAAGCTATTTTTTTGTCTTTCTTAATCTCCTTGAGGTTTTTCAAGTTTCTGGTTTTGTTAGCAATGAAGGGACAGAGGCATAGCTCTGTGTCACTCTTAGACATTTGGGGAGTTTCTGAAAAACATACATACATATATATATGTATATATGTATATATACATATATATATGTATATACACACACACACATATATGTGTGTATATATATTTGCACATATAAATATAAATATATATGCATATGTGTATATATACATGTGAACACACACATATATGTATATATACACATGTACAGGCATACATGCAGGCAAAACACCCATATGCATAATATCTATATCTCTATTATATCGTGTGTGTGTGTGAGTGTGTGTGTGTGTGTGTGTGTGTGTCTGTACACCACAAGTGTGACTTGCCCTTTAATGTCAGAAGCCAGAATCTCCTGGAATTAAAGGTACAGATGGTTGTGAGCCGCCATGTGGGTGCTGGAAACTGAACCCAGGTCCTCTGGAAGAGAAGCCAGTGCTTTTAACTGCTGAGCCATCTCTCCAGCCCTCTCCTCATTTTGAGATGTGGCCCTGGACGGCCTGGAACTCACTATGTAGGCTTTGGCAGACAAGCACAGGGAATAGTTTAGTAGCTTGGCTCTCTACTTGTGGTTTGGGCTTTGCCTGTGAGAACATTACCTGTGCGTACGTACACACACACACACATGCACACACATCCTTCTCCCAGCTCTCCTCAGACCCCCCCCAACCTGCAATAAGCAATAGTACACTCCCCTCTGCACAGTGGGATATGAATTCCGTTTCTATTCAAATGTATTCCTAATGCATTCTGGTACAGGGTGTGTGTGTGTGTGTGTGTGTGTGTGTGTGTGTGTGTAATCCAGTCCAGACTGGTTCTGGATTTGTGCCCAGTAAGGCAAAATTGTCTCCTCAAGTGAACTTATAGGGAGAAGCCCCTACTTGTCAGCCAATGCCTATACACAACAATGGGTTCCTAGGATCCAAATCAGAGGCATTATGGGAGGGGGCTTGTGCAACAGAGCTCATCTGTCAATCAGAACACCCTCACTGCACCTGTAGGAATGAATACTACTGAACCTCAGAGAAGCGCTGACAGTAACTGTGGCTCTGCCCCCTTGTAAGTGTTGTAGGATCTGTTCTGCTCTTTGCCTTAAGGGATTCCTTTCCTGCTGCTCTAGTAAATTGGGAGGAGTAGACCAAGAACTTGAAAGCTCCCCATTCTGCCCTCAGTTACCTGTGACATGGCCAGGCTGGCCTCGAACTCACAGATATGTCCTCTGTTCTGGGGTCAGAGCCATAAGCTACCATGTCTGGTTACATACTCTTTTTTTTTGTTTTTTTGAGACAGGGTTTCTCTGTGTAGCCCTGGCTGTCCTGGAACTCACTCTGTAGACCAGGCTGGCCTCGAACTCAGAAATCCACCTGCTTCTGCCTCCCAAGTGCTGGGATTAAAGGCGTGCGCCACCACCACCCAGCTGGTTACATACCCTAATCTTTTGTCCTCTTTAATCTTTTAGGGACCTCAAGTCCAGGATTCATGGCTTTGATGTTGAGAAGAAGTTCAGGACTAGCTCCTATAAAGCAGCATTGAGGTTTTACTACAAACTGAAAGGGTTGCTGGGGATGTGGTGGTGCACACCTGTGATTGAAGTGCTCTAGAGGCAGAGGCAGAGGCAGGCGGATCTCCGAGTGCCAGGCCAGCCTGGTCTACAGAATGAGTTCAGGACAGCCAGGGCTACACAGAGAAACACACACAAGAAAGAAAGAAAGAAATTAAGAAAGAGTTAAGAGAAAGAAAGAAGAGAGAGAGGGAGAGAGAGACAGACAGACACACACACACACACAGAGAGAGAGAGAGAGAGCGAGCGCGAGAGAGCGAGAGCGCAGACCGGGAAGGGAAGGTGATCCCTGCCTTTAATCTCAGGCCTCTGGAGGCAGAGTCAGGTAGATCTCCGAGTTCAAGGTTAGCCTGGTCTACATCGTGAGTCCTTCCAAAGGACCGGAGTTCAGTTCCCAGCACTCAGGTCTGGTTGCTCACAGACGTCTGTACCACTGACCCAGCAGATGTAATGTTCTCTGCTAGGTTCTATGGGCACCTGCACACATGGCACGTACCACACACATGTACACATACATGCACATACCTACCTGATCCCAGACATACATGATGTCCACATATGCATCCCCCTAACTGTGGTCTTGCACAGATTTGGGGCTGTTGGCCCTTCTTGCTGCTCCAGTGTAATACTTGTATCAGCAGCAGCAACATCTCCTCTGGGCTACTGAGAAAGACAGGACCTGGGTTCTACCTAACCTGTGAGCTAGAGTCTATTTTCCCTGTTCGTGTTGGCAACAAAACCCATGTTTGTCCAGCATCCTAAGCTACATACCCAATTCCTAGAATTTACCTGTTTTTAGGAAAAAAAATTATCGGGGGCTAGAGAAATGGCCCAGTGGTTAAGATTATCAGGGGCTGGAGAGATGACTCAGTGGTTAAGAGCACTGGCTGCTCTTCCAAAGGCCCTGAGTTCAAATCCCAGCAACCACATGGTGGCTCACAACCACCCGTAATGAGATCTGACGCCCTCTTCTGGAGAGTTTGAAGACAGCTACAGTGTAATTACATATAATAAATAAATCTTTAAAAAAATGTTTTAATTTGTGTGTGTGTTTTAGGGTATGAGCATGTGAGTGTAGGTGCCTGTGGAGGATCTGCGGAGGTTTGAGGCAGATATGAGCTCCCTAGTATGGATATTGGGAATCTGCACAAAGCAGTCTTAAACACTAAGCTCTCTAGCCCTGTTTTGCCCTCTCCCCCTCCCACTAATTTTTAATTTATGTGTGTAGGTGCTTTTTGCTTGTGCATTACACATATGCGGTGTCAGAGGAGCCCAGAGGACGACCTCGGATTAGAGTGAAAGTTTTGGTGTCTTTGGAAACCCAATGAGGTTATGTGACTATGTTTTTGTTTTGATCTCAGGTGTGGGATATGCGGCTGCTTCAGTCTGTCCGAAGCAGCTGACTGTGATTGTCTCGTGCTCTAGGACGGTCGTGATTTTTATCAGCTGTGAATAGTTTACAGTTGGAATTCTGGGGACTCTGGAGAAAGTGTAAATGTGGGATCCCTGAGAGAGGGCCTAGAGTGGCTGCCAATCCCCTGCTGCTGGCTTCTTCTCCTCTTCCTCCTCCTCCCCCCTCCCCCTCCTCCTCTTGCTGTTGCTGGATTGAACCTATTCTGACAACTAAGATTAGACTTGCCCCAAGGAACTCAACGTCCCTAATCAGCAAGGAGCAGTTTAAAGAGATCTATGTCCTCTTTCCCCTCTAACCTTCTTTCTCTCTTACTTAGTGTTGGGTGAGGGGGGAGGGCGCTTAGAAGGGCAGTAGACATCTAAGCACCCAATAGAGTAGCCCTCAGAATATATCTACATCAGCTTTCCTGTGGCTGGAGTTACAGATGGTTGGGAGCCATCATGTGGATGTTGGGAACTGAACTTGAGTCTTTTGTAAGAGCGAGTACTGTATGTTCTTAACTGCTGAACCCTCTATCCAGCCCCCGTTTTGCTATGCTTAACAGTCTTAGAGAGCTATTTGTACACACACCAGTGTCTGAGAAGCCATCGAATACCAAGCTCGGGATCCTGATCTGTTATGGAAAACGTATTCAGAGTCAGCTGGTGAGAGCTGCCCTGCCCTCGTGGGTAGGGCACTAGTGCCAGGGGCTATGGTCCCTGTTCTTATGAACTTTAGCTAGTTAAGAATCCCAGCTCAGCCTCACGAGGAACCAGGTGATGGCTGGAGGACAAAGGATGACTTGGAATAGTATTTCAATATGAAGAGATCGGGGCAGTGGTGGCATACCCCTTTAATCCCAGCACTTGGGAGGCAGAGGCAGGCAGATGTCTGAGTTCGAGGCCAGCCTGGTCGACAGAGTGAGTTCCAGGACAGCCAGGGCTACACAGAGAAACCCTGTCTCAAAAAAAAAAAAAAAAAAAAAAAAAAAAAAAAAATCAAAATGGGGCGGGGGTTGGAGATTGCTCAGCTGTTTAAAAAGTACAAAGGACCCTGGTCTAGTCTCTACCATCTACATGGTAACTCATAACTCTGTAACAAGGTCGTCTGACACCCTCTTGTCCTCTGCTGGCCCTGCATGCTTGTATGCACACAGACTTACACGCAAGCCACACTCACAATGCAGACAAATGGCTCACAACCATCCTTAACTCCAGTCCCAGCAAGACTTGAGACTTGGTCCTCTCGAAGAGCTACCAGCCATTTCTTCAGCCATGTGTTTGCTTTTGCTTTTTGGACTAGACGAAACTTTGATGGCTTTGAAGGGGACACAGTCAAGTCTCTTTCAGATCGTGTAGGAAATAAATTCTGCGATCTCATGCTTGAAGAAAACCAAATCCTATGGTATGGCTTTCCAGTTAGAAAAGGGAGAGACAGAATACGTTGCAAGGACGGCTCAGGGCGTGACTAACAGCACGAGCTCTCTTCCCTTGCTCCCAGCGGACCCCTTTGCGGGAGTCACGTATCGCTTTTCAGGAGTTTACAAACTTTCCAATCCAGAGCACTGGGCTCAGTTCTCTGGGAATCAAAGGGAGGCTTTAAGTTGTGTGCACAATGGAGAGGTCTAAGGTGTGAGAGATCACCTGACCCCAAACAAAAGCACCTTAATCCTTTACAATAACGAAAACTAGGAAGAGCCAAGGGTTCCAACGGCTTTATGGTCTCAGTGATCCGAAGTCAAGGGGGGGTGGGGGGTGGAGGGAGGAAACTCTGATTAAATTTCAGAGAACTAAAGACATCGTCCCGCGAGCGCTCGCCAAACCCTAAATCTCCGGTCACTGTAGTTGATTGCATTGGCTCACTTGAAGGAGAGAGCCAAGGTCAATTTCCGGGTGCAGAGACGGGTGTCTTACGTAAGACGTGGAGGGAAGCTGGGTGGGCGTTGGCTTTTCACGGAACTTCCAGGTTTTCGGTGTGGCAACTTCTGGCGGGTCTATCATTATTTCAAAAGAAAAAGCAACATAACAAAAAAGGCGAACCTAGTCCAGCCCCGCACGGAGCCCACCTCGGAGCCCGCCCCATAGAGCACGCGTCGAGCCTCCTCGGCTAGGCGCAGCCGGGTGAGCCGCGAAGCTGTGGGCGGGGCGGGGCTGGGCGGGGCGGCGCCGCGCACGCGCAGTCCCGCGGCCCGGCGAGCGTCGCCGCCGGGCGGCGCATGCGCAGTCTCGGCCGCGGCGGCCCCACTCCACCGTCCGAGGGGTTCAGCGGGGAGCCTCGGCCCCTCCGCGCGGCCGTCTTTTCCGGCAGTTGGGGTGCTTCCTGCGGCCCTCTTCCGTCGCGGCTCGGCAGCCCCGCTCCCTCGGAGTCCCTGGCGCGTCGCGGTCGCGCTCGAGCCGCCCGCACGTCGCATCTGCGCCGTCGCCGTCTCCTGCCCCGCGCCTCCCTTCCCCTGCCCCCCGGGTCTGGTGAGTGTCTCGCGGCCGTCCGTCCGTCCGTCCGTCCGTCCACTCCGGCGCTCTGGCCAGCGTCCTCTCTGTGGTCCCCAGAGCCCCCTTGTCTGTCTGTCCCTCTCTTCCACGCCTCTGTCCGCAGCCAGGACGGGCAACCGCTCCCCCCGTCCCCTGGTCGCCAGCTTTGTGTGTGCGCCTGCTGCCACCGGCCCGTCCCCTCTGGGACCTCGGTGAGCAGCACTCTGCACCCTGGGATGCAAGAAGCAGACACTGTCGTCTGCAGTTCGAGAGCTGTCCCCACCCCCCACCCCGGGGTAGGTGTGGGACCTTCCTTGGAGGCTGTCCCCCTTATTCCGCGGTTAGGGGGGTACCGGGCTTCCCGTCACCTTCAGATCCCCGCCCGAGGTCTGCAGACGGATATAAGAAGATCCGTGAGAAGGAACCACCGAGCTGGAGGACGGGGAGAAGTGGGGCTTAAGAGTCGGAGGGAAAAGTGTGCCAGACAGCGCGTAACGGCTGCCAGCGGCACCCTGCCAAGGACCCAGGGACACGGGAGAATCTTGTTCTGTTTCAGGATGACTAGGAAGGTCATCAGCGTGAAGTAGCCCCGCTGCTTCCTCTTCCTTCAGCTCACCTTGGCTGGGAAGTAGCCAGTGCATGCGGTTTCCCTAAACAAACAGAAAAAAAAAAAAAACACCATCGCTGCAAGAACAGCTCCCCGCCCCACCCCACCCCAAACATCAACTAGCAGCTTCCTCCTAACAGGATGGGCTCTGTCCTCAAGACACACCCACTTCAACCTCAGGAGTGGACTTAACGAAGAATGGAGGGTTTCGGCTCGAGATAGGGTCTGGATATGTACCTGTGGCTGGCCTGCAATTTGCTTCGTAAACCAAGGTGGCCTAGGACTCACAGAGATCCTCCTGTCTCTGCCTCCCGAGTACTGAGGTTAAAGGAATGTGCCACCACAGCCCAGCCTGCTTGTGACATTTTTTTTTTTCTTTTCGAGACAGGGTCTCTCTGTGTAGCCCCGGCTGTCCTTGAACTCACTCTGTAGACCAGGCTGGTCTCAAACTCAGAAATCCGCCTGCCTCTGCCTCCCAAGTGCTGGGATGAAAGGTGTGCACCACCACTGCCTGGCTGATTTTTTTTTTTTTTTTCTTAATGTATTTTTGTGACAGGGTTTCTTTGTGTAGCCCTGGCTGTCCTGGAACTTCTGTGTAGACCAGGCTGGCCTCGAACTAGGAGATCTGCCTGACTCTTAAGGAGTCGTCTTGGCCTCATCTTCAATTGTCCAGTGAAGGAGAATAGACCTTTCTTTTGGTGTCAAGGAAATAATATTGGTGAAGTGGTTTTGTAGAGATGGAGGCACCATTGTAAAGTCGTCCAGCTAGGCACAACTCTGTAGTGAATAAAATGGTAGGTTGGCTCTCGGTTGAGCTCACTCTGAGTCCACAGAACCTAGTGCTGAGTTTTATGAAGTGTGTATGCTTTGTTAGTTAGATAAACTAAGCTAAGACTTGTCCACCATCCTCTAACTTTGCAGAGCCGAAGAGCCTGAAGTAAATAGGATTGCAGTGGCTTATGGGTCAGGGCCGGAAGCATGAGTTATGGAAAGCAGGGGGGAAAGGCCTGCCTCATAAGAAGCACTTAGTTGACCCAGTAAACCCATAAATTACTATTGAGCAATATTAATTGGATCTTTTGATTAAAGGTTATTAGAATTAGGCTAAACCTTTTATGAATGGAGGTAAAGAGAAGGGCTTGAACAAAGGTCAAAAGAGCTGGGCGTGGTGGTCGACTCGGGCACTGGGGAGCAGAGGCGGGTTGATCTGAGGTAGAGGCCACCTTGTCCACGCAGTGAGCCCCGGAAGGAGAGTGCAGCGCTTAGCATTGCATTGGGTGCTGGCTGAAGAATAGAAAGATCCTGCCGGCCTGTTATAGTTGGCGTCTGTAAATGCACATACTATCCCATCAGCCCTTTAGTTCTTTCAGGATAAGAAGATTCTCACTGTGTAGCTCTGGCTATCTTAGAACTCACTCTGTAGACCAGGCTGGCCTCAAACTCACAGACCTGCATGCCTCTGCCTCCCAAGTGCTGGGATTAAAGATGTGTGCCATTATGCCCGGTTTCCTGTGGATCTTTTTATTCTTTGATTGGTTAGTTGGTTGGTTGGCTGACTTTTTGAGACTGGGTTTCTCCATGGCTGTCCTGGAGCCCCATGCCCTGGTTTTATGGAGAGTTTTGTAAAGTGTAGGAACTAATACTGGTGACTTTGGCTAAGACATAGCCCCCAGCCCCTTTTTTTGTTCTGGAATAGAACCCAGGGCCTTGTGCATTCTGGACAGGCATCATACAAATGAACTACTTCCCTAGCCAAAATCAGAGCTGTGTTGCTCAGTTCTTTCTACACCAGTCTATATATTCCTTCCTACAGTTGTGTTGACAACTAAAACTCATTAGCTTGCTCAGTTTGGACCAGCTAATTACTCATTATATGGAAGACATTACCTGCCTGCATGCCTGTCTTCTTTCTTTTTTAACACCGAGCTGTATTTTCAACCTTAAATAATTTTAGTTGTTAAAATGTTACTGTCTGTAGAGCCTGGTGTGGTGGCTCATGCCTGGAATCCCAGCTCTTGAGGAGCTGAGGCAGGAGGATTGCCATGAGTTCAGTTCCAGCCTGGTTTACCAAAGTGAAATGGTTTCCCACCTCCTGTGTGTACATACATGCACATACACATACGGTAACTATGTATGTAGTCCGGACAGACATTTCAGACAACTCTCACTGGCCTCGTTTTAAAGTTTTATTTTGTGGAGCATGGCCGGGTGGTGGTTAGAGGCTTTTCGTGGCTTCTCGTGGCAAATTTGTGGAGGTCAAAAGGCAACTTGTGGGAGTTGGTTTTCTTTGACCTGTGGGTCCCAAGCTTTGAACTCATGTCCTCAGGCTTGGTGGCAAGCACTTTTACCTGATGCCATTTTACTGGATTTTTTTTTTTTTTTTTTTTTTTTAGTGTCTGGTTTTAAGTATTCTCTTGAAACACACTTAGAGTACATGTGGTTTTCATTGTGGGTGGAGGGTGTGCAGGCTGACAAATAAGAAACCACACCCAAGCTTCAGAAACCACAGGGTTTTGTTTTGTTTTTTAATGTTTTTTTTTTTTAACTCCTCTATCGTTCTAAAAGCAGTATGTTTTGGTATTGGTAGGAACTTCCCTGTTTAAAAACCATGTGCTATTTTATGAGATTACTTTTAAGTAATTCAGTGTTTTGGATTTGTGAATGCTTTACTTTTGATGTCATAGATCAAAATGTTTGGTACTAAAATCCTTGATTTTGAGTCTCTGTTCTGAATGCATTATTTTTATATATTTTTGTCCGAATAGCTTTAAAAACAAAACAAAACAAAACAAAACCTACCACTGATAGTCCCAGTCCCAGGAAGTTAGGCAGGTAGGTCATTTTGAGGCCAATCAGGCCTTCTTAGTGTGTTCCAAGCCAGCCAGGACTTTACAGCAAAACTCTCTTTTGTCTCAAAACAAGACAAAATAAACAAAAAACCCAATAATATTAAAAAAAACACAAACAAACCCAAGAAAACAAACATGAGCAGCTATTGATGTTTGATTAAGCCTCCCTTCCCCCTTAGTAATAACAAGTGTCTTTACGTTCTTTACAAGTCTTAATTTAATGCACAAAACAGTTTAGAAAGCTGGGAGTATCAATTTGGCCTTTAAATGTTTTTTCATAAAATGAGCCTGCTTTAAAACTGGCTTTCTGCTCCTCCTGAATTCTGCTCTGCTTTCTTCGGGGAGAAAGAGTCCATTAGGCATGGAGGTACACACCTGTGACCGCAGCATGTGGATGGTGAAGGCTACAGAGTTCTAGGCCAGGAGAGAGCGAGGTGGAGGGGGGAAGTAAATTAATTATGCACAGAAGCAAGCAGGCGAAGGACAAGCTGTTGAACGCAGTTACCCATGCTGGTGCAGTGTAGTTTGTCTAACAATAAGCCAAGTACAATAATATAGTAATTTGGTAGAAAGTGAGATTTTAAATTTAAGGGGAAAAACGTTTTATAAACCTTTAGACCTGCAGGGGTTGTTTTGTTTATTAAGCGCAAAATGAGGAAGTTGGATCTTTGATTTTTAAGGTATCTTTGAGCACTAGAACTGTGATTCAGTTTTCTTTTTTGTATTAGATTTTTTAAAAATTGTCATTAAAACTTACAAAATCAAGCAATAAACACTTATCAGATACTTTAACACTTATCAAATGTTAGTCATAGAGACTCCTTTAATTGTAGAAATTGAAAATCTGCGACTTATTGATCTCCTCTCTTGTATCTAAACTACTAACATACACTTTGCCTTTTCAGTGTGCCAGGCTGGACTCTTAAGTCTCTATGTAAGCAGAGATGACTTTGACTTCCTGAGCCTCCAACACCCACCTGTCAGGACAGCAGGCCTGCACACACCTGACTTACCTTATTGTAAATAACTAAATCTATTTTGCTTGGATTTTTCATACTTGCTGTCAGTTCTAGTATATATTTACTCATTATTTCTAGTATTCCTTTGCCATTAAAATGTTTCAGTGAGCCGAGCGGGGTGGTGGTGCACGCCTTTAATCCCAGCACTGGGAGGCAGAGGCAGAAGCAGGTAGATCTCGTAGTTCAAGTCCAACCAAGTTCTAGGACAGCCAGGGCTACACAGAGAAACTCTGTCTCAGGAAAAAAAAAGTTTGATTGAACCAAATTATGTAGGGATCTTTTTCTTTTTCTTTTTGTTTTTTTTTGTTTTTGTTTTTGTTTTATTTCGAGACAGGGTTTCTCTGTGTAGCCCTGGATGTCCTGGAACTCACTCTGTAGACCAGGCTGGCCTGGAACTCAGAAATCCACCTGCCTCTGCCTCCCAAGTGCTGGGATTAAAGGCGTGCACCACCTTCCGACTGGGATCTTTTCTTTTATAAATGTATGAACGTTTATGAATTGTTATTTCAAGGTAGTTTTTGGCAAAAAATAGAATTATGTGTAATTGTGTGTGTACTTTTTTTAAAGATTTATTTATTATTATAGATAAGTACACTGTAGCTTCAGATCTCTTTACGGGTGGTTGTGAGCCACCATGTGGCTCCTGGGAATTGAACTCAGGACCTCTGGAAGAGTGTCTGTGCTTTAACCCCTGAGCCATCTCTCCGGCCCCGTGGGTATATTTTTGCTTGCTTTGAGATAGGGCGTGTGTTAGGTTTGTTTGTTTGTGTGTTTTGTCAACTTGCTAGAATCATCTAAGAGGGCACTTGAGTTGAGAAGATGATCTCTTAGTATCAGATTAGCCAGTGGGACATTGCTAGGGGGAATTGAACTCAGGACGTCTAGAAGAGCAGACCATGTTGTGAGCCACTGAGCCATCTCTGTACTGGGACGTTCTTGAATTGATGTGGAGAGGCCCAGCTCACTGTGGCCAGTGCCATACCCAGACAGTGGTCCTGAAGTGTAAGAAAGCAGGCTATGTAAGCCATAGAGAGTGAGCCAGAAAGCAGCACTCCCCAGTGGCTTCTGGTTCAGCTGTTTCCAGGTGCCTGCCTTGAATTAGTGTCTTGTCTTCTCTCAGTGCACTACGACTTGGGATATTTAAGCCTAATAAACCCTTTACTCTCCAAGTTGCTTTTGGTCATGGTCTGTCAGGGCTGTGGAAGGCTAACTAAGACAGGGTCATGTGCCAGTGTCTCCTGAGCACTGGGATGACAGGCAGAGGATACCACACCGGGTGGCTTGGGTTTGTTTCCTGTTGCTGAGATAGACACCCTGATGAGAACAACTGGAGGGAGAAAGGGTGTGTGTCTATGTGTGTGTGTGTGTGTGCGCGCGCGCGCGCGTGTATGTGCGCGTGTGTGCGCGTGTGTGCGCGTGTGCGCGTGTGCGTGTGCATGCGTGGCGGCTCATAGCCGGGGTTGCAATCCCTCGCTGTGGAAGTTAAGGAAGCAGGAGGTAGGCTGTTCACATCAGACCCACAGTCAAGACCAGAGGTCGCTGAGCCACTGCTGTCTGCTGGTGCTCACCTTCCTGTTCAATCTTTAAAAGAGAAATGAAAGTGTATGTGGTGTGGACACATGTACATGCAGCAGGGCTAGTCCTGAGGAGGGGTCAGAGTCTCAGAGTTTTGAGCTGTCTAACATGAGTAAGTGCTGGGAACCGAACTCTGGTCCTCTTCGAGAATAGGTTCTCTTAAGTACGAGCCATCTCTCCAGCTCTGGCATCACTCAGGAGAATCCCCACAGCCGTTTTCACAGGCCAACCCTGTCTAGTCATTCATTGCGATTCCCTTTCCAGGGGACTCCATATCGTGTCAAACTGACAGATTACCCAGCACATCTGGCCGGTTTGCCTGACCTCTGTTTGTATTGTTTGTCCTCCAGGAAGATTGTACCCATGTATATTTTCACCAAGGGTTCAGGGGAGAGCTTTATTGTAGGATTCCAACTGGAAGATGTACACCAATGCCTCTCATTCCTTCTAGCAGCCATGGCAATGACAGGATCAACACCTTGCTCATCCATGAGTAATCATACGAAGGAGAGGGTGACAATGACCAAAGTGACACTGGAGAATTTTTATAGCAACCTTATCGCTCAACATGAAGAACGAGAAATGAGGTAAAGAATTCTGTTTGGAAACATTGTATTTTTGAGGCTGGGGATGTTGCTCAGGGGTGGAGTGCATATGCTCCTGTCATATACAAGGAAAAAAACCAAAACAGAACAACAATGGAAAATTTGCTGTGGTTACATGTATCTAGTGCATAAAGGTGACCAGGGTTGCAGCCACTATGTTATAGCGTGTTAACTGCAGTGGGATGACAGTGCGGCCGGTTTCCAAATCCTTCCTATTAAAACTATTTACTGCTCATAACCCAGAACTCCATTGCATTATAAGAGGAAATTGGTTCTATTGTTTGTGTTCATCATTAAAGCAGTGTGATCTCATGGAGTAGCTCCTGCCCTCCTGCCCCATGATGAGCAGCTGGATGAGGCTAGAGCTAGTTCATAAGGACATTTGAGTGTGTCAGCTCCTTTACCAGGAAAGTGGGGCTGATGCTGCCTGTCTCGAGGGATTGCTAGAGAGTTAGCCATCACATATGTATACTTTCATTCGAATGACTTACTTCATGGTAACGGTGATAACCATTTTGTTTTAAAAACCTAACCAGGCTGCTAGGTCTCACACCATAGCCCTAGCTGTCTTGAAAATCAGCCTGTAGACCAGGCTGTCCTTGAACTCACAGAGATCCCTCTACCTCTGCCTCCAGAGTGCTGGAATTAAATTGCCCAGCTGTCGTATTGACTTTTTATTATCGAGTTTCAGGAGTTCTTTGTGTACCCCAGATATCAGTTTTTTTGTTTTGTTTTTTTTTTGTTTTTTTTTTAAAAAGATTAATTTATTATTATAAATGAATACACTGTAGCTGTTCAGACACACCAGAAGAGGGCGTCAGATTTCATTACAGGTGGTTGTGAGCCACCATGTGGTGGCTGGGATTTGAACTCATGACCTTTGGAAGAGCAGATGGTGCTCTAACCCGCTGAGCCATCTCACCAGCCCGAGATATCAGTTTTTTGTCCTATGTTCTGTGAACACTCTCCCAGTATGGAGCTTTCCCACTATGTCTTTAGTGAGCAGACTTGTAAACTTTTTGATGAAGTCAATTTGGCTTTTTTATTTTTTTTTAAAGATTTATTTATTTATTTCATGTATGTGAGTACTCTGTTGCTGTCTTCAGACACACCAGAAGAGGGCGTCAGATCTCTTTACAGATGGTTGTGAGCCACCATGTAGTTGTTGGGAATTGAACTCAGGACCTCTGGAAGAGCAGTCAGTGCTCTTAACCGCTGAGCCATCTCTCGAGCCCTTGCTTTTTTATTAAGATTTTATTTTTCATTTGTTTGTTCCCGTGAGTGCATACCATGTGCTTTCAGGTGCCTAAGGAAGACAGGAATTACAAGCGGCTGTGAGCTTTGTGATGTATGTATGTGCTAGGAATGGAACTGGTCCTCTGCCATGGCAATGAATACTTTTAACTTTCAGGTCATCTCTCCAGCTCCATTTTTGCTTGAGAGTGTGTGCACATGCGAGTATGTGGGCATGTGCGTGACTGTATGTGTATGGAAGTCAGATGTCCTGAGTCATTTTGAACCTTCCACCCTGCACTTAGGTCCTGGGGACTGGGCTCAGGCTTGGGGGCCGGTGCCTCTACCCATTGACTGTCCTGATGAGCCAGCATTATCTCCTTATTCGGTCTTGGTAGTCTGTGTCCTGGGGACATTCTCTGTTTTGGGATTGTTGTAGGCCTCACAGATTTAGTTCTGTGATCCATAGTAAATGTGTGGACAGGGATGTGTATATGCTCTGGCACATGTGTGGGAGGCAAAGCACAGCTTTCAGGGCTCTTTCCATGGCTTCTCTGCTCAAACTCAAACTGTTACCCTGTTTGTACAGCCAGTGCCTTTACCCACTGAGCCATCTTGTCTGTCTAAGTGTGCATCTTACTAGATAAGACTTGAGGTGTAATTTTTTTGGGAGGGAATATATTATTTCCCTGTATGACTGTTTTTGGACCTTGTAAGTTCTTCACTTTTTTTTTTCAAATAAGTTTAGTCAGCCTGTTAGCATATACAAAAAAACCAGAGATTGTGATTGGAATTATATTGAATGTGTTGATGAGTTTGGGATGACTGATGTACCAATGCTGAAGTTTCTGGTACCTCAACATCATGTATTTCCCCATTTTACAATTCCTCCTTACTGCCGCATTGATTTCCAGCATTAATTAATGTGAGAGGAGACAGGTATGGATGTGGGCCTGGAAGATATAGCTGGGCACATGGCGGTTTGAGAGCCTGCCCCGCTGAGGCCTAAGCTTTTAAATTTTTTTGTTTGTTTGTTTAAAGATTTATTTATTTTATTTATGTGAGTACAGTGTAGCTGTCTTCAGACATACCAGAAGAGGGCGTCAGATCTCATTACAGATGGTTGTGAGCTACCATACGGTTGCTGGGATTTGAACTCAGGACCTTTGGAAGAGCAGTCCGTGCTCTTAACCGCTGAGCCATCTCTCTAGCCTAGCTTTTTTTTTTTTTTTTTTTTTTT
>JADRCD010223662.1:15738-41316 GCA_019843815.1 Montemys delectorum
GCTTTTTTTTTTTTTTTTTTTTTTTTCCCTCGGTGTTTTGAGACAGGGTTTCTCTGTATAGCCCTGGCTGTCCTGGAACTCACTCTGTAGACCAGCCTGGCCTGGAAGTCAGAAATCCACTTGCCTCTGCCTCCCAAGTGCTGGGATTAAAGGCGTGCGCCAGCACCGCCCAGCGAGCCCAACTTTTAAATACTAACAGGTCTCTGTGTGGTTATTTGGGGAAAGGCTGGCTAAGGAATAACTGCTGTTGAATTAATTTCCATCATTAATTAATATGTACAGAACATAATAATCATTTAGTTTTCACCCCCTCAGGGCTAGTGAGATAGCTAAGTTAAAAGCACTGGCTGCTCTTGCAGAGGACCTGTGTTCAGTTCTCAGCACTCACATGGTAGCTTTCTGACCTTCATGGGCATTGCATGCACATGGTGAGTGACATTCATGTAGGCAAGACACCCATAAATATCACTTAAAATAAAGATAAACCTTTTTTTTCATATATGAGTACACTATAGCTGCCTTCAGACACACCAGAAGAGGGCATCGGATCCAATTCCAGATGGTTGTGAGCCACCACGTGGTTGCTAGGATTTGAACTCAGGACCTCTGGAAGAGCAGGTAGTGCTCTTAACCGCTGAGCCATCTCTCCAGCACCCACCCCCTGCTCCCTTTTAAAAAAAAGAAAAAAGACAAGGTCTCTTTCTATGTTGTCCTGGCTATCTTGGAACTTGATAGATAAATCCAGACTGGCCTGGAATTCACAGAGATCCTCCTGTTTCTGCCTCAATTCCCCAAATGCTAGGATTAAAGTCAAGTACCACCACACTCAGCTTAAAAATGAATCTAAAGTATCTGAAGATGACTTTAGTATACTTACATATAATAAATAAGTAAGGGCTAGTGAGATGGCTCAGCAGGTAAGAGCACTGTCTGCTCTTCTGAAGGTTCTGAGTTCAAATCCCAGCAACCACATGGTGGCTCACAACCAGTTGTAATGAGATCTGATGCCCTCTTCTGGTGTGTCTGAAGACAGCAACAATGTACTTATCTATAATAATAATAAATAAATCTTTAATAAATAAAGAGTTTTTTGTTTTTTGTTTTTTTTTTTTTCCGAGACAGGGTTTCCCTGTGTAGCCTTGGCTGTCCTGGAACTCACTCTGTAGACCAGACTGGCCTCAAACTCAGAAATCCACCTGCCTCTGCCTCCCAAATGTTGGGATTAAAGGCGTGCGCTACCACCCTAAAAAGAGATTTTTAGAGTGTCCCTCCCCCTTTCTTTTAGCAGTGTTTAGTGTGTACTTCCGCATCTTGCTTGCTTTTTACGTCTAGTGTTTTATGCATTTATAAGTATTTAGAATCTTAGCCAGGCAGTGGTGGTGCAGACTGTTAATCCCAGCACTTGGGAGGCAGAGGCAGGGAGATCTTGAGGCCAGCCTGGTCTACAGAGTGAGTTCCAGGACAGCCAGGGCTACACAGGGAAACCCTGTCTCAAACAAAACAAAGCAAAAGAAGACAGAAAAATAAACCCAAAACAAAATACATGACTATCTTGTCCTGTTATTTGCTGCTGCTGTTTGTTTTATTGTCTGTAGCTGACAACACATCCTAAGTAAATATTCATCCATGTGCTTGAAGTTGCAGAGCCCTCTGGTCAGCTGTGGGGAGGGGGAGCAGCTCTCATGGAGGTGGCTTGGGCAAGATGCAACCCCAGAAGTGTGTTCCCATAACCTACTGTCTCCCAAGAATTATTCCGATTTTGACTCCATTAGTGGAGTCAAGCATTGATTAGGTTAGGGCCCTCATGATTTGTGGCAAAGTCTCTGGGAACAGCATAGGCAATGTGCCTTCAAAGCCACTATCTCCTATGAGTCAATGACATATTCTTCTTTTTCCCTTTGAAACAAACAGTGGGTTTAGGGAGTGGATTTCATTTTTGCCTGAAACAAGAGTGGTTGGTAAGGGTTCTCTTAGTGAATAACCAAGATAATCTTGGAACTGAAAAAATTTTTCAGTAGCTGTCTTCAGACACACAAAAGTGGCCATAGGATCCCATTACAGATGGTTGTGAGCCACCATTTGGTTGTTGGGAATTGAACTCAGGACCTCTGGAAGAGCAATCAGTGCTCCAGTCCTTAGAAATGAATTTTTAATCTTTTAGATATTTGAAAAAAATTAGCCTTGGTAATAGTTTTAATGACAGCGGATGATGACACCTGGGTGTGCTGCATGTCTAATACATGATGCAGCTTGAAATACTAAGTTTTGGGCTAGTAAACTTTGAGAGCAAGTCATACAATTTTACTTTCATACTTTGTGCCTTATCTAGTACACACATTGAATTAAACATCCAATTTCTACCACTCAAATGTAAGTGTTGTACTTTTCTACTTTAATAGAACACTAAGGGGCTGGAGAGATGGCTCAGTGGTTAAGAGCACTGACTGCTCTTCCAGAGAACCCCGGTTCAGTTTCCAGCAACCACATAGCAGCTTGCAACTGTCTGCAACTCCAGTTCCAAGGGACCAGACAGACCCTTATACAGATGTAGCTCTATATAGAGACATCTATCTATCTGTCTGTCTATCTATCTATCTATCTATCTATCTATCTATCTATCTATGCACACAGTCAAAACATCCATGTACATAAAATAAAAATAAATTATTTAAAAAAAATAGAACATGAAGATGTATCTGTTTATTTTTTGATAGAGTCTCACTTATAGCCAGCCCTCTGTCTAGGCTTGTAGATTGCTAGTGTCATAGGCGTGTGCTGTCACACCTGGCTAAGTTTTTACCTTAAATAGAGGAACTTCTTACTACCTGGTGAGGTTTGTCTAAACTCTGGCAATAGAAGAAAGAGTAAGTTTCATTTGGAAATTACCTCTTGTATACTAGTAAAATAGGAGAAATATGAGCCTCTTCATGGACTATTATGGTAGGTTCCACAGGTTGGCTCAGAAAAGTTCAGCATGGTGGCCCATTTCCACTTGGGAGATAGGGGCAAGAGGACCAGGATCAAGGACAGCCCCAGCTAAATGTTGGATTTAAGGCCTGTGTGAGTATCTGAAACCCTGTCTAAAATACCAGCCAAACAAAAGAGCTAGCCCCCAGGTGCAGAGTATGTGACACGTGCTTCCTGGTCCCTGAGGTGACTTGCGGGCCACATGTTTGCCTTCTTTAGCTCTAGCTCATTAGCTTCTAGGTTTCCCTAGAACAGTGACTGTCCTCTTGTCCTTGCTGGTATAAAGTTAAGGTACCCAGCAAGTATTGATAACTACCGAGTCATGAAAAAGAATAGTCTGGATAATTCTGTAGCCACCTAATTAAAACCAAGGAGACAGGCATTTCCTCTGACAAAACAATTGTGTTTTTATTTTTTCCTTCCTGAATATTGTTGTGGTAGATTAACTAAAGCCATAAATCTAACTTAATACATAATAATGGTTCTCCTCCTACCCCCTGGAGTGAGGATGTGTTTACTAAGAGTGAACAATGCAAAGAGTCCACAGCTTCTCACAGATCCTCTTACCCAGGAGCTGGTAGTGTAGGTCAGTGGGGAGAGCACTGTGTGTGCCAAACTGGAGTTCAGTCCCCAGGAAAAGGAGGAAGAGAGAGGAGGAAAACTGGGCAGAACAACTCCCGTCTCGGGTTTTCTTAAGGATGCAGTACTGTTGTGTGATCTGAAGCCCAGTGGGCTAGCAGTGGTGACCTGTTCGTGGTCCAGGGACATTTTTATCCTAGCTAAGGTTCAGGGCTGAAGGAATTCCTTTTCTTAGTGTTGGTCATGGAAATATAATTACAAGTTATTTTGTGTACTATTTTTCTTGTTCTTACTTGTCTCTTGAGCAAATATTAGTATTTTTGTATGCAGGTTTTATATGTTTGTACCATGTGCCTGGTGGGTGCCTGCAAAGGCCAGAAGAGAGCATCACATTCCTTGGTCCTGGAGTTGCAGACAGTGTGAAGTGTTGTAGGTGCTGGGACCTCAACCTGGCCTTCGTTCTGCTCCAGCACCACTGTCTGCTTTTGCTCTACGCATGTCACCTGCTTGTCTGGGTTACTGATGGGCGGTGGAGGAGGGGCTCCAGCCTGTGTGCTGTCCTTGCTGAGTGTACGGAGGTTCTACTTGCTTATTTCAGTTTTATTAATCATCATGAGGCTGTAGTTAAAAAAAAAATCATGGGCTGGAGAGATGGCTCAGGGGTTAAGAGCACTGACTGCTCTTCCAGAGGTCCTGAGTTCAAATCCCAGCAACCACATGGTGGCTCACAACCATCTGTAATGGGGTCCAGTGCCCTTTTCTGGTGTCTGAAGACAGTGACCGTGTACTCACATAGATAAAATAAATAAATAGATCTTGAAAAAAAAATGTAGACCTAACAAAGAATGAAAAATTTTACTTGTTTTAGAAATAGGATTTTTAAACAGTTTAAAAATGACATTTGTTAAGTGTGTGTATGTGTGCGTATGCATTTGTGCCATGGGACAAGTGAAGGTCAGAGGCTGGGTTTCAGGAACCAGTTCTCTCTCCATCTTGTGGGTACTTGGGATCAAACTCAAGTCACCAGACTTGGTGCAAGCACCTTAACCCAAAGTCGTGCTAGCGTCTATTTCATTTATAAACAAAATTCTGTTACCTGTCATTATATTTGTTTATTCATGTGGTTTTTCTCACACACACTATAAAAATGTTTTTCATGATCTTTTATCTAAGTGAATACTTACAAGTGCTTAACAGTTCTCTTCGTATAGTCAAAATACAAATACTATTTTATCTTTTTTTGTTTGTTTGTTTATTTTAGACAAAAGAAGTTAGAAAAGGTGATGGAAGAAGAAGGCCTGAAAGACGAAGAGGTGATTTCTGTGGGGCTTGTCCCTGGGTCTCAGCGTGGAGGTTATGTTTTCTTCATCAAGTTAGCTTTGGCACTTGGGAAGCTTTTGGCTCAGTGACAGGAACTCCAGGGTTAGCATGCTTTTGGATTCAGTTACTCACTCAGAGGAAGAAGTTAATTAAATAGGAGAGGGAGATCTCTCTAGTCACAGTTATGGTAATTAATTAGCTTTAGAATGCTAAGAAAAGAAAAGATGGAATTAGCAAAACTAAATTAAAATTTAAAAGAACAAGGTGAGCATTTTTTACCAAGTTGTGGTGCTTCATCCTGTAATCTTAGCACTTGGAAATTGAGGCAGGAGGATTGCTGCAGGCTTGAAGCCAACCTGCACCAGAGGGTGAGATCTCGTCTGTAATAAGTGAATGAATTAATTGACAGACCCTGTAGGAGTAAGGTACATTTCTGAAGTCATTAGTGGAGCAGGGGACTGCCTCACCCCAGCCCTTATGCGCACTGCTTACAGATGTGAGGCAAAGAAAGATACAGCCAGTGAGGAAGGGTGCAAGTAACCAGGCAGCTCTGTGATGCCTTCAGAAGTGTGGGCCACAGCTCAGGACAGTGATAGCAAGCCCCCAGCATGTGCCAGAAGACAAGGCATTGAGGCTGGGTTAGGAATGAATGCTGTTATGTACTGGTCATGAGGATTTAGAAAAACACCCTTACCCAAGAAGGGGCTCAAGGAAAATGTTCATTTGTCTCTCACCATGAGAAATGCTAGAACCGTGGATTGTTGAAGTAGTTGAGTCGGCGTTCCCAGGAGCCCCACCCCCTTCCGTGTGGCTGGCTTGTTCCATCTGATGGCCTGGGAGGGGAGAAGGAACCGCTAGAGGATGCTTGTATGGTGCTGTCACAGGAGGAGATTCTGCACACACTAGCGTGGCCCTGCTTCCGGCTGCCAGGACAGATAGGGCTTGGTTTCAGAATTTCAGCTCTCCTTCCTTTTCTTTGTATAAACATTAGAAACGACTCAGACGATCTGCACACGCTCGGAAGGAAACAGAGTTTCTTCGATTAAAGAGAACAAGGCTTGGACTGGAAGATTTTGAATCTTTAAAAGTCATAGGCCGAGGAGCATTTGGTGAGGTAAAAAAAAAACAAAATCCCAGAACATCAAAGTTTTTAACATGCTATGAGTTCCTGATGGTGTGCAACAGCAGGTTAGCTAGGGAGAGCCTGTCTTGAAAATATGAAGTTCACTAGGTAGACATGTTCACTTCTTCCTTTTCTCCCTGACTCATTGTCCCACATCACTTCTGTCTTGTCGGAGAGGACATTAACACTTTGGTTTTTTGGACAGAGTCACGCTATGTAGCCCAAGTTGGCATCAACTATGTGATCCCGCTGCTTTAGCACCCATGGTGTTGGGGTTTCAGGCATGTCCCACTGTGCTGAGGTTCTGATGTTAGGATACCCAGTATATTTACTCATTGATTCTGGAATCATGACAGTAACCCATTGTATAGATGGAGACATTAGGAGTCTGAAGATGCACACGGTCTGTCACACAGCTGTGGAGCACAGAGACCAGAGGCTGGAGGGAGTCCTCTGCTGTGAAGCTGTCGCTTGCCTAGTACCTTGCCCAGTACCGCAGTACTCAAGGGGTAGGCTGATCTTGTCTCCACTCTATTCCCTACCAGATGCTTACAGCTCTAAAGAGATGGGCCGAAGCTTGGTTAGGTGTGTGCATGAATGCAACATTAGCACTCTAGAAACTGAGGCAAGAGGACCACAATTACAAAGCCAGACCAGGTTAGCTAGGGAATCCTGTCTTTAAAAACAGACAGACCTTACATTAGTATAGAACGTTAAAGGCCCAGCTGTTGCCTGTGTCTGTGATGGCAGGGATCAAATGTAGGCAGGTGCTGCACCCTTTGCTGCACACCAGGGCCTTAGCCCAGATCTTCTTATCAATGACTCCTGCTCCAGTACAGGAGCAGTCTTGGGAAAACCTGAATGAGCTCATGCAAGGTCACTCCCTTTGATGGAGACATTCAGACAGCTCACTGGTGCAGTAATTACACGGTCTCTGTCCAGAAGGAGAAATAGGTGATAAAGAGCAGTATCCAGGGAGAGCTGTGCATCATCACAGAGACTCTCGAAAGGTAAAGTTGACCCTTCAGTTGACAATGCCAGTTAGCCCCTGAGAGTGAGACATACACATGCACATAAATAAATAGATCACTTGGGCACTGTGGCACATGTCTTTAAGTCAAGCACTCAGGAGTCAGAGGCAGGCAGATCTCTGAATTGGGAACCAGCTAGGGCTGTATAGTGAACCTCTGCCTAAGTCCATGTGTCGACCCACAGCTGCCTCTAACTCCAGTCCCAGGGGAATGTATTGCCACTTGCCTTCCTCAGGCACTGTGTACATGTGGTACACTGACATACTTGTAGGCAAAACACCCATACACATAAAAGTTAATTAACTAAAATTAAAAATTAATTAAAAAATTTAAAAGTGGGGGGGAGGGGAAAAACTTTTTTGTTTTGTTTTTTGTTTTTCCAGACAAGGTTTCTCTGTGTAGCCCTGGCTGTCCTGGAACTCACTCTGTAGACCAGGCTGGCCTTGAACTCAGAAATCTGCCTGCCTCTGCCTCCCAAGTGCTGGGATTAAAGGCCTGTGCCACCATTGTCTGGCCTTTTTTTTTTTTTTTTATATTTTATTATATTTTCTCCAAGAATAAGGTTTTGTTTTGTTTTGTTTTGTTCTGGTTTTTGACAAAGGGTCTCACACAGCATAGCCAGACTAGCTTCCAGCTGGGGACAGTTCTGCTTCAGCCCCTTGAGTGCTAGGATTACAAGCAGATCTGACATGTTATTTTCATTTTAAATGTTGTGATTTTTCCTTAGGCTTTCTAAGTCCACTGTCAGATATTTGCCATGGGTTTAACTAGGCCTTAAAATTGAAACTAAAGGCTTATACATGTGTTCAACTCAGAGTCAAAGCTGTGGAGATGTGGAGACAGTTGGAGGTCTTCTCATGGTTGTCACAGCTGCACAGTGGATTTGTTTGTAACATTGAAAGTGTCTATTGTTTCTGGTTATTGCTTACATTCAAATTATATTGCTTTTCTAGGTAAACTGTTTGTGAAGCCTTGGGTATGACCCCGATGCTGGAAATACAAATCCTTAGCTTGGGAGGGCGAACTTAGCATGTCTTTGGTAAACTTTCAGGTGCGGCTTGTTCAGAAGAAAGACACTGGGCATGTGTATGCAATGAAAATCCTGCGCAAAGCAGACATGCTCGAGAAGGAGCAGGTAATTGGGCGGGGGCTGCCATCAGTCAGCTTTGGGGGCTTGTCACCTAATACTCTGTTGGCTTAGTTGTGTTTATTTTACTATAGTTCTCTCTAGTTAGTTCTCTTATGCATATTGTACATGTGATCCTATTGTTTCTCCTCAGAAGATGCACTTGTATGTTTAAAAATACAAGTCAGGGTCTGGAGAGATGGCTCAGTGGTTAAGAGCATTAATTGCTCTTCCAGAGCTCCTGGGTTCAATTCCCAGCAACCACATGGTGGCTCACAACCATCCGTAATGAGATCTGACGCCCTCTTCTGGCATGTGTATGTGTATGTAGCAGAGCACTCATTAAAATAAATAAAATAAAATAAAATAAATACAAGTGAGACCTGTGAATACACAAATAGTGCTTTACAGTAAGGCTCTGAAGGAAGCAGCTCTGGGCCTCCTGGATAAGCACAGCTGCACTTGCAAGAGAACCTCCTTTGATGCAAGCCTGTGTAGTGGGTTTTTCCTGTTGTCCTTGGATGTGTCTGAACACACTCTGTATACCTAACCAAAGATGGCTCCCTGGGAAGCCCATTGGTAGTCTCTCAGTTAATGTGGACACTGGAAATGGCAGAGCAATAGAAGGTCTTTTATGATTAGGGACGTTCCTGGGCCTGCAGTGGAGCTTTGCAGTGGAGTGCTTGGGAATGAAGTGCAAGGCTCTGGGCCCTCCCTAGATAACAGCCCACTTTATCCAGTAAGGATGAAGCTCCAGGGAAATGAGGTCTGGCATGCATGCTTAATGCAAATCACATAGGATAGGATAGCTTTTTTTTTTTTTTCCCAAGACAGGGTTTCTCTGTGTAGCCCTGGCTGTTCTTGAACTCACTCTGTAGACCAGGCTGGCCTGGAACTCAGAAATCCGCCTGCCTCTGCCTCCCAAGTGCTGGGATTAAAGGCGTGCACCACCACCGCCCGGCAAGGCCAGAGTTCTTGTGCCAGGCAGAACTCCTCATTTGAAACCCAGCAGCGAGGATAGACACTGTCCTCACATTTAGTGTTCTCTGCCACCTGAGGGTTGTAATCACAGAGTATTTTCTGTCTACATTCAAGTACTTCTTCAAAATTTTGTAGTTTGGGGGCTGGAGAGACAACTGAATTATTAAAAGAACTGGTGCTGTTCCAGAGGATCTGCATTGAGTTCCTAGCACCCATATGGTGGCTCATAATGGTCTATTATTCCAGTCCCTCAGTGCATGCACCTGGTACTCAGACTATACATGTAAACAAACCAACCATTCACATACAATTATTCAGTCTTTTTTTTTTTTTTTTCTGTTTTACTGGGACGCTTTGAATTCCTTTTTTTCTTTTCGTTTTTTTGAGACCAGGTTTCTATTTTAACCAGCTCTGAGCTATCCTAGACTTGCTTTGTAGACCAGTTTTGCCTTGAATTTAGAGATGCACTTGTCTCTGTCTCCCAAGTGTTGGGATTAAAGGCATGCACCACCATGCCCAGCTAAGCCTTGGATTATTATTTTTTAAAAGATTTACTTATTATGTATATAATGTTCTGTCTGCATATATGCCTACACACCAGAAGAGGGCACCACATCTCATTACAGATGGATGTGAGCCATCATGTGGTTGCTGGGATTTGAACTCAGGACCTCTGGAAGAGCAGCCAGGGCTCTTAACTGCTGAGCCATCTCTCTAGCCCCCAGCACACATGGGACAGGAAGGGAGAGAGGGGGACTGGGAGGAAGGGCAACATTTGGAATGTAACTCAATAAAGTAATTAATTAATAAAAAAAATTAAAACAGAAAGAAAAGACTCGATCGAACATCAGCTAGTGACAGCCATTCTCCGAGGTGGATGCTGTTGCACTGCTGTGGAAGGACGAGGCTGACTGTCGGCCTCCTCCGCGCCTTAGATGTTCAGATAGGGAAGAGAGCCTTCCGCTGCGAGCCACACCTCTGGCTGACTCCACATCTATACCTTAAGGCTTGGAGCAGCCACGTTAGCCTCAGGAGAGAAGGAGAGGGACAGTTACAATGGTTAGCTCTCCTTGATAAACAGGAAACAGTACAGTCACCATTCTGTGCTCAAGTTGAGTGACAAGCAGTAACACTAGTGCCTTCTCTTTTCTTTGAATCCTTATGGTAGGTAGGGCAGCAGGAGAGCAGAGGCCAGTCTTCTGGCCTCATAGTGACAAGCTCGTTGACACAGCTACAGATCAGCAGGAGGCAGTAAGTGTCCACAAGCTTTTCTTCTGTTGAGGCAAGTAAAGGCAGGTGTTTGACTTACGGTTTCACAGCACTGGTCTTCTCATGCATGTGCCATCGATGGCACTCAGCAAACCCTGGCACACACTGAAGCTATCAGAGAGTTCCGTGTGAATGGAGACACCAAACTCAGGTGTATAAGTGGATCAGACCTTCACGCCCCACAGAGCTTGGGAGAACAGGCAGGTCAGTTATAAGTCGGGAGACAGTAGAGTGTGTCTCCAGGTGAGGAATGGAAGGTCTGTGGCCCTGCTGAAGACACCCCAACCAAGCAGGCAGTGTAGGAGAGCCACAGATGCGCCAGTTCATGACTCCTCATAGGTCTCTGACTTTGGAACTTCCTGCAGGCAGGTGGATTGATAGATTTGACTCACTCCATCTTTGGATCTTGTGACTTTTTTTGGTTTTTCGAGACAGGGTTTCTCTGTATAGCCCTGGCTGTCCTGGAACTCACTCTGTAGACCAGGCTGGCCTCGAACTCAGAAGTTAGCCTGCCTCTGCCTGGATCTTGTGACTCTTAAAAGAAAAAAAAAAGGAGTGTAATTTGAGAATGTGCAGTGATGTGTTGGTTACTATTCCATATTTTAAATAATGTCAGTTAGATAGAATGATCACCATTTTTGACCTCCACCTCTCAAGTGCTACACCTGCAGGCATGCACCCCTCCCCCACCCTCAGCTGCACATGGTGCTGGGGATCAAACCAGGGCTCCATGCATGCATGCTGTATGAGCTCTTTACCAGCGAGCCTCACCCCTGCTCATAAAGCATTCTATTTTAAGAAGGTGATTCTACCACTTCTTCCAAGTCGCCTGTAGTTAGATGTTGCAGCAAATGTAGAAAATGAGAAATGTCATGATTTTGAGTCTGTAACCCAATGTGTCTTTCATCCTGCAGTGTAGTGGCCAGCAGAGGGCTACAGCTCCAGAGTGCTGTGGAGCCATGGTACTCTGGCTCTCACTCAGGGCCCTGTTGTTTGGATATCAGTTTGGGGCATATAGCTGAGTTGTTAGGTAACACTCACTTGTGTAGTGGGAATGAGGGACAGAAGCCAGTTTGCCTAGATAGTGCAGCCTGAGGGGAGACTGCTCAGGGTCTCACCTTGGACACTGTTTATTCTACCCAGTTACTAGAACAGAGGGCTGTGGACGCTGCTAGAGGTGGGTCAATACTCGCACCACATAAACCTGTGTGGTGGTTCATGCCTATAATCTTTGATTTTGGAGATAGAAGCAAAGGGATCTGGAGGTAGAGTTCAAAGCCAGCATGGAATACATGAATCTACATAAATCTCTGCCTTAAAAAAAAAAATCAAAGTAATCCAGGCAGTGGTGACACACGCCTTTAATCCCAGCACTTGGGAGGCAGAGGCAGGCGGATTTCTAAGTTTGAAGCCAGCCTGGTCTACAGAGTGAGCTCCAGGACAGCCAGGGCTACACAGAGAAACCCTGTTTTGAAAACAAAAACAAAAACAAAGAAAAAACCAAAAATAAATACACAAACAAACTTAAAACTGTGTCATAAATATGACATAAAAGGACGGTAATTTTAGCGGATCAGAGGTGTACTTTGCAGCACTGCTCCAGTTGTATTGGGTTGGAGCCATTTGTTTATTTCGGGAGGTTTAAAAGCCTTTCTCACCAGGTTCTGACACTGAATTCCTTCAAGTCAAATGTCAGTTTCAAGGTGGTCAGTGTGTCAGCAGAGCTTTTGCTCATCACAGCCAAGTACTCGAACATATTTAAAGTGTTAACAGACTACAGCTTGCAGCAGAGAAGGCGTGTCATTAATCCAATGCGTATACCTCCAGGTTGGCCACATCCGTGCGGAGCGTGACATTCTAGTGGAGGCAGACAGTTTGTGGGTTGTGAAAATGTTCTATAGTTTTCAGGATAAGCTAAACCTCTACCTAATCATGGAGTTCCTGCCTGGAGGTAATTACTTCACATGAAAGGTCCGTTTCCCTCTGTTCTGTGCTTTCTCTCTCAATCAACATTGAACCCTCCTTTCTACCTGTAACTGTGCTCACAGAATCGCTTTCTGTGTCTGGTCTAGGTCCGTAAAGGAGGGCAGCAGCCAGCCTTGTACTCCTGCCTCTCTGCCCTTCTTTCACTCTCCATTTTAGGTGGACAGGTCTTCTATTTATTTTTCCTTTAAACACATTTAGACCAGGTAGGAGCTCTGCCCGCCCACTACTGGTTGGCACCCAGCATGGGTTGTCCAGCTGATGGGACTGAAGCGATGGTATGGTCTGCTTCAGTGTTTTTGGTTTCTTGTTAGAGCGACTCCCTCTTCACCTATATTAATGTCTAGAACCCACCTCTCCTTTCTGAGGTGTTAAGCCTAGACAGACGTCCCGTCTGTTTTGGGGACAGTCCCTTTCCTGATGAACTGGTGAACTCCGAGCAAACAGTAGCTTTTGTCTTTTTGTCTTTTAACAAAGCAAATGTAATTAACTAGGGCGTACTCTATTGGTCTTATGACACCCCTTAATTTAGACCAGGGTCACCCGTAATTTTTGCTAACAACTGATGAGGATTACAACCCAGAGTTGGCTGCTAGAACCTTTTTTTTTCCTTAAGCACTTCAGTAGTGCGGAATAGCTTGCCTGCCATCTGTCTGCCAGCCACTACTGCAGCTCGCTCTTAGCCTCTCAAGTCCCTCGGACCCTGCCCTTTGTATTTGGTGATGCTGGCCTGCAGAGCCCGAAGACCAGTGGGCCTGAGCTGTCCCATGACCTGGGCAAGCCCACACAAGTGAGGCCATCAGCTGCTCTCCTGGGCGGTGAAGGCTGCAGTGACCTTATGGTTGGCCTCCCCACTGGCCCTGGCCTCAGGTAGAGAGTGGCTGTCAGAGGGCAGCAGGAGGCGCTAGCGTACCGGGCCTCTCTTCCTTGCTCTCTAATCTGAGTAGCTTTGCGTGAGGTGGAAGCCAAACCATTTGTTTTCTTAAGCTTTTTAGCTTCTTTACATATTTCCTTTGCTCTTGTTTAATTGCTGAACTTTAAGATATGAATCTTTTTTTTCCTCTTGCTTTATGATGCTGGTATTAAGCTTTAAATTTTCACCTTGTAGGACACTAAGGAGTTTGTCAGTAGATGAAGAGTTATATGAGGATAGGAGAAGGTATTAGGAGAAGGCCCTATGGTCTTGGGAGCTGGCAGTGACGTCCCTCTCAGGCAGCTACATTCCAGTGGAGAGGAGCAGGCTCAGCATTTGTGACTGCCACTTAGCTGCCCAGGCTATCTTCCCATGGGTTTGCCTCCCCATGTTAGTGGGGAATCATGTTTTAATCTTCCTAAATACTTGTATTTTATTTGGCATTTTATTCTAAGACAGCAATTCAACCTGTGTGGAATTGCCATCTGCCTCTAGATATAGACAGCTTCACAGATGTGTGAGCAAACATAAAATTCAAGTAGATCCCTGTGGTCCACAGTACCATCATAAGCAAATACACTTGTAATTGTGGAGAAATTCTCACTTCTCTAAAGAGGAAACTGATATTAAAGCGCAGTTCTCATCACCCAGCTTAGGTGCAAGACACGTTTTTCTCTGAGTGTGCTTTTCGTACCTTTACATATTAGAGACTTGTTGCTGTGTGCTCCCACGTTAACACGGTAGGTCACTATGGGGCACAGCGCAGTTGGGTACAGTTGGCTTGTGTTGGCAGATAATGAAGACGTAGCTGAAAACTAACTGCTTCTTACTCATATTGTGTGTGTGTGTGTGTGTGTGTGTGTGTGTGTGTATGTGTGTGTGTGTATGGTGGTGGCTTTGTATCTTTCTGCTTCCAGGAGACATGATGACTTTATTGATGAAAAAAGATACTCTGACAGAAGAGGAGACTCAGTTTTACATAGCAGAGACAGTATTAGCCATAGACTCCATTCACCAGCTGGGTTTCATCCACAGAGATATCAAACCAGACAACCTTCTCTTGGACAGCAAGGTATGTGGACACACGGCGCCCTGCCCAGCGTGTCTGCTGCGCAGGGCGGCCCTGGCTGTAATGCCTGCTCACATACAGTGCTGGCATGGGAACAGTGATCTTTTGTATGTTTTTGTCCTTTTTACAGGTAAGTTTGCCATCACATCCTGTCTCTCAACTGTGATTCTGTAATTTAATCGAATGTTCTTAAAAAAAAAAAAAGAGCAGGCACAATTTGAATCCCAGCTTTCAGGAGGCAGAGCCAGGCTGGTCTACTCAGGGAGATCTATGGCAAACAGGGCTACACGGTGAGACTGTCTCAAGAAAGTTAAGCAGGGAGTAGTATGGTGACACATCCTGGTGCTTCCACTACTTGGGAGGCAGAGGTAGAAGGCAGGAATTCCAAATCCAGGTTGGGTTACAAGGAGACCTGTGTACACATAACACAAATACAACCAGGTCAGTTTTGTAGTACAGCAGAGACAGCCATCGTCCCTGCGCGTCTGATGCTGCATGGCAGGTGCAGCATCAGCAAGAAGGCGGCGGTGGCAGCAGCAGCAGCAGCCTGTCACACAGTCCACCACAAAGCAGGGTGCCGCACGCACGCATGCACGCACCATGCTCCCAGAGGAGCCCCAGCCTCTGTGGCCTTTCTTGCTTTCCCTCAGTGATACAAGTAGTGCTGTTCCTGAGGCCACAGGGAAGAGTCTGTGTGCTAACCACACGTTGTGACCACTGGTCTCTAGTGAGAAAACAGGTATCCTAATATCCTATATCCTAAATAAATCCTGGCATGGCGTCACTCCCGGCCTCGGTGCCTCATCCGTCTTGTTGAGACTGATTTGGGGATCCATTAGCATAGGACTGCAATGGTGTGGGATGTTTCAGGCTTCAGCTCTAGAACTCTAGAGTGTTTACTTGTAAACCAGAATTGTTTGTTTGTAAGGAAAGTGTCCTATTCCCCCTGCTGCTGCCTGCCTGCCTGCCTGCCTTCTTCTCCTCCCCTCCCCTCCCTTCCTCTCCTCTCCTTTCTCTTCTCTTTTTCTTTCAGAGACAGGGTTTCTCTGTGTAGCCTGGGTTTCCTGGAACTCATTCTGTAGACCAGGCATCCAAAAGAGAGCTGCCTGCCTCTGCCTCCCAAGTGCTGGGATCAAAGGTGTGCACCACTGTTCCTTTGGTAACTTTGTAGGTGTCTTTGAAAGGCCCAGGATTCTTGTCTTTCTCTGGAAACCTTACTTGCTGTGTCATGAGGGCAGGAGGCTTGTCAGATAATGTCTTATGTCAGCAGTGCTGTATGGGTGCATATAAAGAGCCAGGCATGAGGGAAGGCTGTGCACAGCTGTACTTCCAGCACTGAGGAAGGGACACAGGGTCCCTGGGACTAGTGCCCAGCCAGCCTAGCCTAAATAGGCAAGTTCCAAGCCACTGAAAGAAGAGAATAAGAAGAGAGAGACAGCCGAAGGTAATGGCTGCATATGGTTCCCTTTTGTACATATATGAAAATGTCAGTCTGAAGCCCATTGTTTTGCATAATAATATATGCTAATAAAAAAGAATAGTCTCGCAGTGGTGGCGCACGCCTTTAATCCCAGCACTTGGGAGGCAGAGGCAGGCGGATTTCTGAGTTCGAGGCCAGCCTGGTCTACAGAGTGAGTTCCAGGACAGCCAGGGCTACACAGAGAAACCCTGTCTCAAAAAAAATAAATAAATAAATAAAACAAAAGAATAGTCTCATATAGTAAAAAATTAGAACAGTTCAGAGTTAGAAAGAAGGAATGTAATGTGCGGTCTCATAACTAAAATATCACCAATGGTTTCTGGTTGAAATTTTTTTGTTTTTGTTTTTTTGAGACAGGTCTCACTATGTAGACCAGGCTGGCCTAAATCAACCTGCTTCTGTCTCCAGTGCTGGAATTAAAGATATGGGCTACCATGTCTGGCTTCAGAATTTAATTGGTTTCTCCTGATAGCTCTAGCTAGCTTGGAACTCTCTGTAGGCCAGGCTGGCCTCAAACTCAGATCTCCTTGCCTCTGCCTCCCAAGTGCTGGGATTAAAGACGTGGGCCACACACTTAGCTGGAAAACTGTTTACATCTGTTGCTATGTGTTTTTCCTTGTAAGCTAGGTGAGAGGAGTTTATCAGTGGGAGGTGTAAGGGATGCCTGAAGGTAACAGTGTCTGCCTGTCCGGGTGTGTCTGCTCACATGTCACCTTGTTCCCCTTCCCTCACAGGGCCATGTGAAACTTTCCGACTTCGGCCTCTGCACGGGCCTGAAGAAAGCACACAGGACAGAATTTTATAGGAACCTGAACCACAGCCTGCCCAGCGATTTCAGTAAGTTTGCACAGTGGTTTTAGCTGCTCTGTTCCTTAGCCTGCTGGGTGAGAGTGATTTCCCTGGTGATCAGATTAGTAGGAAGCCTGAGAGAGTCTCCCATCAGTATATGGAAGAGGTCCAGTACTTTCCTGTATTGCTCATGCTGTCTGGCTAGAAAAAAATGAGTGCTTCCAGCTGTGCTAATGCAGATGTTGAGGACAGAGCTCTGCTAGGAATGTGCTGGAGTGACCATGGAGCCAGCCGCACGGAGTGACAAGATGAACGCTCCAGAGCAGACTAGATAGATTGCAAGCGTTGTCTTTGTACTAGAGCAGTAGCAGGGCACAGGAGAGTGTACTGAGGTCACCGCTGAGGCTTGAGGAGATGGCTCAGTGGGCAAAGCTCCTGCCCTGCACGATGCACTCCCAGGATGCATATGAAGAGCCGTGCACGAAGGAATCTCAGCACTGAGGAGGGGACACAGGACCCCTGGGGTTAGCGCCCAGCCAGTGAAAGAAGAGGAAAAAAGAAGAAAGAAAGGAGGATGGCATCTGAGAAATGCTCTGTGAGCTCTTACCCCACACATATACAGGTCCACACCTGCGAGCACCACCGGGGTGTGCACCTGCACAGACATGAACACAGCAGGGTCAGTTCATCCTAGAAAACACACAGTGCATCAACTCTGGAGTCCACTTGCTGCTCTTAGAGCTTTGATCACTTTTAGTAACTGTGAGTGTCATAGTTCTGTTGGACCAGGCCCATCCACACAGGGTCAGGTTGAGTTGATGTGGATTTTCTGGTGTGCCACAAACCAGGTCGAGTAAGTATGAAAAGGGGGAGTGAGGGAGACTAGAAAGGATGTGGTTGTGGCTCGGTAGTGACTGCTTGCCTAGTATGTAGACGACCCTGCCTGCATTTACCAGTATTACCAAAACCCAGAAACAAACAACAAGCCCCATAAATAAATGTACAGTCGATAAGCATTTGCACTTCCTTCTCTACAATTTTGATAAGGCCCATCTGTCCTTTTCTTTTTTTAAAAAAAAATTTATTTATTTATTTTTATTTGTTAATAAGTACACTGTAGCTGTACAGATGGTCTTGAGCCATCATGTAGCTGCTGGGAATTGAACTCAGGATGGCCCCGCTCGCCCCAGCCCTGCTCGATCCTGTGTAATATACTGTAGCTGTCTTCAGACACACCAGAAGAGGGCGTCAGATCTCATTATGGGTGGTTGTGAGTCACCGTGTGGTTGCTGGGTCCGAACTCAGGGCCTTTGGAAGAGCAGTCAGTGCTTTTACCCACTGAGCCACCTCGCCGGCCCCCGTCTGTCCTTTTCCAGCTTATGAGCCACATGAAAGTATTCACAATTCCACTGTGATTCTCCCGGAGCTGCTGGGTTACATTAAAGCTTACATTTGGGCCTATAGAGCAAGACACCCGGAGCTGACTGGCTGTGTGTGTTTGTTTTATTTTATTGCATTGAGATTGGCTCTCTCTGTGTATCTCAGGCTAGCCTAAAACAGAGATCTGCTTTCCTCTGCCTACCACTGTCACGCCTGGCCTTACCCAGAGTGTGTGACAGGTGTATGGTATGACTAGGACCAGAGCCCTGCAAAATAAACATTCTTTTCTGAATTTTGATTAGGATTTGGTCTCTCTACTTTTAGCCTTTCAGAACATGAATTCCAAAAGGAAAGCAGAGACCTGGAAAAGAAACAGACGGCAGCTCGTAAGTAACCCTGGAGCTTCTGCAGTACACAGGCCAGTGTGAGTGAGCTCTAGGAAGAACACTAGTGGACGGCGTGGGGCTGGGGCTCAGTGATAGTCGCTTCCCTGCGATGCCTTGAACCTAGAGCAGTTGTTTTTGATATAAAGTTTCCTATAGCATAGGCTGCCTAAAGTCTTAGTCATATAGCTGAGGCTGGCCTTGAAAACCCCTTCCCCAGTCCTCTAAGATTATGGATATCCCACCATGCCCATCTTAGGGCGCCGACTCTTAGACTTACAGTGTTGACTCCTATTCATCTGCCTTGCCTTACTTGGCACTTTGCTTGTCATGTACACAATAGTGATGTGGCAGTCCGTGTGTTATGGGCACATTACCTAGTGAAGTGCTGACTTAGGCTTTCAGTGTTTGTTAACTTGCCTCAGCAGTAAATACACGATTTGGAGCAGGACCTATCATCTCCAGACTGGGCTTGTCCCCTCTCAGGGCTTGAGGAACGAGCGTGGATGTCAAGTATCACCTGTAGCACTGGGCTCCATGTGTCCTTTCAGACTTCTAAGCAGAATGAGGCCAGCTCATTCAGGTGTAGAGCCTGGTTCTTAATGCGTGCTTAGTCCTGGTGTGGGCTCTAGTTATGCGTAGAAGGGGTCCTTTGGCTTATTAACAAAGCTTTACTGTTCATTTTGGAAAATGCTGTCACAGATAAGTTTGTACTAGGCTTGGGTTGTCCTGCTTAAGTAGTTTGGGGTGCCCTGATGGAGCTTGAGGGTTTTGGTCTCTGGACTAGCATTCTGAACTTATGCACTCACTCCTGGCCGGGCCTCTCTAATGTGTGCACATATTTCAGGCCTTCTCTACAGTGGGCACTCCTGACTACATTGCTCCAGAAGTGTTTATGCAGACGGGGTACAACAAGCTCTGCGATTGGTGGTCACTGGGGGTGATCATGTATGAGATGCTCATCGGTAAGTGACTTCTGCATTGCTGTTATAGTGAAGTACTTGAAGGTGAGCTAGGTGCTGGGCTCACTTGCCTTCAGAGTGAAGTTCCTTGATGGACAGCTCCCTCAAATGGGTCCCAGTGCACTCACGGGCTCCCTGACATCTTGTCCTTCATTATTTTTAAATCCGCCTGTTCCTTCCCTCTCTCCATCTCATTTGACCACTCTCACTTGTCAGGCACCTATTGTATACAGAGAGCTAAAACCAAGGCAGTCTCTCTCAGCTGGGGTAACTGTGGCTGGCTTCCTCTCTCGAAGCTTTGAGAGCATGGAACCTTTCATTCTCCCCTGTATTTAGATGGTGTGTCTCTGTATTCAGGGACACACCTGTAGCTTAGCCATAGGCCATTGAGCACTAGGAAATGAGTCTCTGACGACAGGGTGGGTTTGGAGTCACTTGTCAGATGGTCTGGGAAACACTGGACACAAATGGACTCACGTGGAGGGCAGGCTGGAGACAGATAGATAGGAAAGCAGTTATCAGCTTGCTTGGACTTCCCAGAACAGTTGGGTTGGTCTCTTTCAAACGCTTGCCCTTAGCTTACTCAGCTTGCTTGACACCGTACCATAAGAGGAACTCTCTCAAGTGGGGACCTTTTTTACCCCCTTTTGTAAAATTATTATTATTCTTTATTTTATGTATGCGAATACACTATAGCTGTCTTCAGACACACCAGAAGAGGGCATCGGATCCCATTAGAGATGGTTGTGAGCCACCATGTGGGTGCTGGGATTTGAACTCAGGACCTTCGGAAGAGCAGTCAGTGCTCTTAACCACTGAGCCGTCCCTCCAGCCCAAGTGGAGGACCTTGGCACCCGTGCTGTCCCTTAGTTTCCTCTGGCGTGTTGACTCCCATACTGCATCTCTGCTTATGTCCCCCTTCCCAGTCTCACTGTCAGCTTACCTTCCAGTTGGCTCTCTAGTGCTGTCAGAGGTACAACTCTCCACTTTGACTTGGAGGAAAATGAAAAATGGGTTTAGATGTTTTCTGGGCTGAATGGAAGTCCCCAGCATGGAGAGGAATGAACATGCGGAGGTCAAGCTCTGTTAGAGACATGGATCACACTGAGAAGGCCTCAGTCAGACGAAGTCTGTGTTCCTGCTCGTTACAGGTTACCCACCGTTCTGCTCCGAGACCCCACAAGAGACATACAAGAAGGTGATGAACTGGAAGGAAACCTTGACCTTTCCCCCAGAAGTTCCTGTCTCCGAGAAAGCCAAGGGTCTGATTCTGAGGTACTGGAGCGAGCACCTTCATGCTCCTCTTTGATCAGAGTGAACCCCGTGGGCTCTGGCTTGCTTCTCCAGGGCTTGGGGTGTGGGAAGAGCATGCAGGAGCCTGGCTACTCCTTTTTCTGAAGAAATTGGAGTGTGCTGAAAAGCCTGTTTTTTTCCAGGTTCTGCTGTGAATGGGAACATAGAATTGGAGCTCCTGGAGTTGAGGAAATAAAAAATAATCCATTTTTTGAAGGTGTTGACTGGGAACATATCAGGTATGCACCCACAGTACAGTTTCCAGCACTCAGGATATATGCGCCACGGGATGGATGGGTAAGGGTCGGAGGGCAGCTTTGTGGGCTTTGTCCTTCCCTTCTAACTGTCTGTGCTTCTGGGGATCCAATCAGGTGCTAGGCTTGTGTGGCAAGGACCTGAACCCAATGAACCATCTTCATCTTGCTGGCCACTGGGTCTCATGTAGCCCAGGCTGGCCTTCTGTGAGGTACATAGCAGAAGGTGATCTTGAACCCCTTGTTCTCCTGTCTCTTCCTCCCATGGGCGTGGATACAGGGATGTGCCACCATCTGTGGGTTATGATTTCTGAAAGAGTAGCCTGGAAAGATGATCAGCAAGCTAAGAAAAGGGAGAGAGCCTTTAAATTTTCAGGGGCTTCCATCCAAGTGGTGAAACTGAGGAGGCAGCCCTGCCTGCTGTGTGCCACAGGACACTGCAGGCCCAGCAGTTAGTTCCTGACAGTAAAGTGAAGCAGGTGTGCCATGTGAAGGGGGTCCAGGGAGTGTGGGCCTTGGCTCTTACCTAAGCGCTCTGGCTGGGGGCCTCCCACAGAGGCTGTTACTGGGAGACTCAGGACCGACCAGCGAGTAGAAGGTAGAGGGGTGGAATCGCGAGGGCAGGGGAGGTGTGGCCCGGGCACCTAGACTACCTGCTGAAGCCCCAGCTGCCATCAGCGCTCACCACTCGCTAAGCAGAAAGTGTCTTGCCATTCTGTACTGCAGTTGTGTTCTGGTTTAGACCCTTGAATTTTGTCTTTTTGAGATAGTGTGATGAATAGTCTGAGCTAGCCTGGGACGCACAGTCTGCTTTCCTTGGTCTCCACTGTGCCCAGCATCCTGGTAATTTTTACCATTCCAGTGGAATCAGGGTAGAGCCGAATTCAGACTGAATACTTTGGTTAGTTTTTGAGACAAGGTCTCTATGTAGCCTTGGCTGTCCTGGACCTCCTTACTGTGTAGACCAGGCTGTCCTTAACTCATGAGAGATTTGTCTGCCTCTGCCTCCCAAGTGCTGGGATTAAAGGTGTGCACCATCATGCCTGGCTGAATTACCAGTGTTTGGTTTTTCGAGACAGGGTTTCTCTGTGTAGCCCTGGCTGTCCTAGAACTCACTCTGTAGACCAGGCTGGCCTCAAACTCAGAAATCCGCCTGCCTCTGCCTCCCAAGTGCTGGGATTAAAGGCGTACGCCACCACTGCCTGGCTGAATTACCAATTTTTAATAATTTTGCTTGGATGCACTCATTTGGCTTATTTAGTATTAGAGAAAAAAAAATGTTGCCAACAGTGAATAGTCCTCCATGTCAGACAGGAAGGAGTCCTCCAAGAGCGCCGTGGTCAGTACCTCTGTGAGCATACTATCTATTATCATTTGGGGCGTGTCTGTTCTTGACAGGGAGAGACCAGCTGCGATATCTATCGAAATCAAGAGCATCGATGACACCTCAAACTTCGATGAATTTCCAGAGTCTGATATTCTTAAGCCCACAGGTAATCCACTGGCCACCATTGCGGTCTTCAGGGTTGCAGCACCCCTATGACTTTAGGCTGATATTTACACATCTGAATGTGGAGGGGCACTTCTGAGCCTGGGTGTTTATCAGTCCCTGAATGGATGTGTGGATCGTGTTGAGTTGGCCGAGCTCTTAACTGCTCTTCTGTTACTCATAGATTAAAGGTTATGTAACCTGACATGACAGGAGTGAAAATGGAACTTAGGGACATAGTGCACAGGGAAAGATAACCCTCTTCAGGGTGCTGGGTCTCTGGGGTCGAGTTGTCCTTGAGGCAGAGCAGTGACTCAGTCTCACTTCTGTTTCTTTGCCAGTGACCACAAGTAATCATCCTGAGACGGACTACAAGAACAAAGACTGGGTCTTCATCAATTACACATACAAGCGCTTCGAGGGCCTGACAGCCAGGGGCGTCATACCTTCCTACATGAAGGCAGCAAAATAGGGCCTGTGCTGGGAACCCGAGATGGGGCCGAGTTCTCTGTACAGCACTGTGGCTTTCCTCTAGCGCTCTTGAAAGAACTTCCAAGAAGTTTGTAGAACTCATTAATACGTCCTAGTCAAGTCTCTGAAATGTGATTGTAAGTGGATATTCCTCCGTAGTGCACCGGGAAGCTGATAGGACAAAGACAAGCATTTCTCCATTGGCCATAAGCAGCCGCTTGCTTCTTTTGAAGCCCCATGAGCCAGTTTGGTATGTGTTGTAAAGAGAATTTGATTTTCCCAAGTTCATCAGAATGAAGGGGAAAACCAGCCATGCACTGTTACCGAGCTAATACACACTGAGTATCAGCCATGCCTGTGCTGTGCTGATGTGTCACCTGCCAAGCCCACCAAGTATTTCTTCTCTCTATAGCTGAAAATTCTATAGTTAAAGAAGTCAATAATGAGAGTCTGTGTGAACAGCCAACAGTGTGGCAGAAGGAATGGCCTCCGCCTTGCAGGTGCCGGAGGCTTCTCCCCCTCCCTCGGCTGGCACGAGTGGCGTTCCACAGCCTTTATTCATGGTGCACCTTACTTATGGTACTAGGGCAAAGACCCGATCCACTGACCTAGCTCCCATCCGAAAGACTCATGCTGCTCTTTTGTTTGTGGCAGAGGTACTAGTGTGATCCTTGCCCACAAAGGCACTGGGCACTGCCAAGGAGTTGTGGACCATGTGGACAACCCTTACTTTTTCTTCATGCCTGTATGAGATTATCTTGAGGCACATGCTGCCCACCAGCAAGCAGTGCCTGCAAATGCTGCCAGGGCAGCTTGTTCCTACTGGAGGTTCAGGCGCTGCCATGCAAGGTCCCACAGCCTCCTTGGGAGTCAAGGCAGAAGCAGCCCGCTGAATTCCTGAGCTCACTCCTCAATCCATGGTGCAACCGTGTTTGTCTTGGTATTTCCCTATCCCAACTTTAGCCATTTTGCCTTGGAATCATGATTACAAAATTTTCCTTTGCAGATGCCTTCCTGGGGGCGTTCTTGTCCCTCCAACCAAAAGGGTTGCCTGCAGCTTGGGCTGAACTGCCTCTCTCTCTGCTGTGGCGTTCTCTCATGAGAAACACTGAATTTAGCACAAAGTGCCTTCTCTGTCACAGCTGCTGCCACCTTTAGAAGACTTTTGCTGTCAGAAAAATGTGGAGGCTCCATATTAATGCATTACCAGAGTTTGGTTTTAAGTGTTGATACCTGTTGAAGCATTATTTGCACCTGTGTGGTAACTTGCAGTGTCCCAACTTACAGCTGGGATCAGCTCTCTGCTGGTCCTCAAGTTGTGACGGTCAGCTCAGTTCTGGCTCAGCCATCCAGAGAATAGAAAACAAGACTTAAAATTGTAAGCAAAACTGCTTTGGGTCCTCATGTCTTAGAAAAAGGAATGTTAGGGAAGTCTCAACTCTGGGTTAAGGGTGATTGACGTTAGCACCGTAACCCTCCATTCAGAGCCTGCTGACACAAAGGAGATAGAAGGGCCCCTGTGTGGCACTCATTGCGCTCTCTGTACTTGATGAACAGTTGAGTCCTGATACCTGTGTGTTTGCAGGAGTGTGTGGTGAGCATGGGAATAGTAGTAATAGTGGTAGAGTCCGTGTGGTGGGGATGGTTCGTTTTTGGGGGGAAAATGTCCACATTTTAACTATTCAACTTTTGAATAAACTGTGAAAATGATGGAACTATGGTGGTGTACTCATTTTATGTGATGCATTTTTAAGTGACTGTAGCTTGAAATAGAAAGCAGAACACTGGTAGTCCAGAAACAATGCGCTGTCGCCTTGAAACAAAATGCCGTTCTGTCTCGGAGAAGCTGTGCTGTACCAGCCTGTTTGCAGGGAACTGGTATTATGAAGTGACCTCCATAGAAGGGGCTATGGAGGCCTCACCTCCCTATACTCTTGTGGGGTCAAAACACTTCTAGACAGAGATGTCATGGAAGAACCACAAGCTTACAATGGGGGACCTCCCAGACCTCTACACACTGTGTACATACATAAGGACCCTTGTCCAGGGAACTAAATCCAGGCCATCAAACTTGCAGAGCAAGTGCTGTTGCTTGTGGCTTGGCATCTTGTCAGAACTTCTATCAGCGTTCTGTCTGCATGTGCACTAAGTTTCAGTGCTCAGGGAGGGTAGAACCTCAGATCTCCGGAAACTGGAGTTGCAGTCATGACCTGCCGTGAAGATGCTGTGAACTAAACCCAGCTCCTGCAAGAGCAGCCGGTGCTCTTCCCCAGTAAGCCACTTATTTCTGCGGCCCCATGTTAGAGTTTTAGACACATCTGTGTGACCTGCCACTGGTCACTAATGGTTTTTCCCATTTGAACTTTGCTTATTGCCAAATTCTAAGTTTGTTCCATTGTTTTGTGCAGGACTCACTAGGTTCTCAATAATACAATCCAGACACCCCGGGGCCCTAACTTTGCACCATCACCTCTTCTGGAGAGAGTTGGCAGTAACACTTGACTGCACCAAGTCCTTCCTGACTTCTAGAAACCTGTGAACTTCAGGTCAGTTCTGGCTGGTACCAAGTGACCTAGACTATAGGTCTATGCCCCATACTAAAAGCTTTTGGAGGGGGCTGGCGAGATGGCTCAGTGGGTAAGAGCACTGACTGCTCTTCCGAAGGTCCTGAGTTCAGATCCCAGCAACCACATGGTGGCTCACAACCACCCATAAT
>JADRCD010223663.1:9961-25033 GCA_019843815.1 Montemys delectorum
AGGGTTTCTCTGTATAGCCTTGGGTGTCCTGGAACTCACTCTGTAGATCAGGCTGGCCTCGAACTCAGAAATCCACCTGCCTCTGCCTCTGCCTCCCAAGTGCTGGGATTAA
Organism: Montemys delectorum; assembly: GCA_019843815.1. Classification (NCBI taxonomy): domain Eukaryota; kingdom Metazoa; phylum Chordata; class Mammalia; order Rodentia; family Muridae; genus Montemys; species Montemys delectorum. The sequence goes on from JADRCD010223663.1 coordinate 10,074, forward strand.
AGGCATGTACCACCACTGCCCGGCTCTAACTTCTTCCAATGATGGATTGTGATCTGGAAGTGTAAGCCAAATCAATCCCGTCCTTATCAACGTGTTTTTTGGTCATGATATTTCACTGCAGCAGTAGAAACCCTGAGTGGGCAGGCGGTCATGGGTGCCGTTGTCATTCTCTCTGGTGAGCGCGGTTCAGTGGCCGCCGCCAAGGCATGCCTTCTCCCCTCTTACTTTTACAAAGGGATCCGAGAGAAAGCAAGTCTTCCCTCCACCACAGTCTCTCTAAAGGAAAGCAGAAAGCACTAAATTAGGTGAAACTTCTGGGACATGGCGCATAGCATAAAATATTATCAAAAGTATTTCCCCACTGTACAAGTTGCTTTCAGAGATTAGTGACTGCCTCAGATACACCTGCCATCTCTATTGGATGGTGAAGTTCACTAATACTTTCTGCTTTGAACCCTTGCTGCCTCTCCAAATAGGATCTTTTGTGCCTCTGTGTGTGTGTTGGGGGGGGGGGGTGCAGTGTGCATGTGCATGCATGCATCTGAAAGCCAAATGACAGCCTGTTTTGTTTTGTTTTGTTTTGTTTTTTGGTTTTTCCTAGACAGGGTTTCTCTGTGTAGCCATGGCTGTCCTGGAACTTACTCTGTAGACCAGGCTGGCCTCAAACTCAGAAATCCACCTGCCTCTGCCTCCCAAGTGCTGGGATTACAGGCGTGTGCCACCACCGGCCCAGTGACAGCCTGTTCCTTAAAACAGGGTCTCTAAGCAGCCTGTCAACTAGGCAAGACTGGCTGGTCAGGAAGCCCCAGGGATTTTCTTGTCTTTCCCTCCCCAGCAATGGGATTGTGAGTAGGTTCCCCTACACCTGGCTTTAAAGGGGGCAGGGTGGGGCAGGGTGGGGCATAAAATTTCAAGCCATCTTTTTTATTGTTGTTTGGGGTTTTTGGGTTTTTCATCAAGCCATCTTCTCAGCTATCATGTGCCTTTACGTTTTTTTTTTTTTCTTTTTGTGGTGCCAGGATTTGCACTCAGAGCCTGATGGACACTAGGTAAATGTTCTACCACTGAGCAACACGGAAATCTTCCCTGTGCCTTTCATCATGTGACTCAGCACAAGCGAAAGGTGCCCATAAACTGTGAGACATGAAAGCACCTCACCTCAAGAGGTGGATCTGGGAAGGAAGTACCCCTGCAGCCTGCTGCTCACTGTGTCTGGGGGCCCTCAAAGCCATGTGACGGTGACTAGCTTCAAACATCTGGCCTCCAAACAACCAGGCATCCTTCATAAGTTGGCAGTTCTTCCACAGAGGAACACCGAGTGTCTTCCCTGTGTGTCTCACACAGGGTTGGACCAGCTAAACAACAATATGGATCCCAGAAGCTGGTGCCGCCTTCACTACTCATAGCAGCTACTAGTGTCCAGTGCTCAGAGCAAATGTCAGAAAGTATTCAGTACCAGGGTCTAGGCACTTGCCTGACTTGGGTGGCCAGGACCACCCAAGGGCCAAGGTGTACATGTCCCAGTGTTCTGAAGTCAGGGTGCAGTGTCAGACCGGAAGTGAGCAAACACCATGGAGGCTGCTCTCAGGCCACGTTCAAAGGGATAGATGGATGGACTTGTGATAAACCTACCCACGACTGGCATGCCCAGGCTAGGCTTGCACACACACCAGCCTCCCAGGCATATCTCTGATGACATGGGAAGGAGGCAGCCTCGATGGTTCATTTCTCTTATCAATGTGTGCTGAGGAAGAAGTTGTATTCACTGCTGACCCTCCTGAACTTCTGTTGCCTGAGCGCACTCTCTCTCTCTCTCTCTCTCTTTCTCTGTCCCTCCCTCCCTCTCTCTCTCTCTCTTTCTCCCTCTCTCTCTCTCTCTCTCTCCCTCTGTCCCTCTCTCCCTCCCCTCCTCTCTTAGGCAGGGTTATGGTTGGAGTTTGAGGAGAAAGGAAGATGTATTGTTCCAATTCTGAGTAGGAAAACGGAGAGCCTAAAGAACCTGGATCCACAGTGAAGCCTCTGGGTTGTGTCAGCGGGGGCCACTTGGACCTGTCTTGGTCCTACAAAGGGGTTGACCAGAAGACCTTCTGAGATCCCAGCCAAGGAGCTGAGGGGATGGATCAGAAAATGCTTGAGAGCATGAAGACCTGAGTTTGGATCTCCAGCACTGGGATAAAAAGGTGGGTGTGTCAACACTATATCTGTAATTCCAGGGCTGGGAAGGCTTAGGCCAGCAGATCCCAGAGCACACACTTCCCTGTCAGCTTCAGGAATCAGTAAAGAGACCTTATCCTAAAAAAGGTTCAGAGTGACTGAGGAAACCATGGTGACTTCTGGACTACACACACACACACACACACACACACACACATACACACACACACACACACACACACACGCACTCACACACACACACGCACACACACACGCACACACACGCACACACACACATACACACACACATACACACACACACACTCACACGCACACATACACACACACACACATACACACACACGCACTCACATACACACACGCACACACACGCACACACACGCACACACATGCACACAGAGAAGTGGGGGGGAATGGATATTATCCATTTCACTGGCAGATAACACCAAAACATTTATTTTTTTTTTAAACTTTCTCCAAAATGTCTCTGAGCCTACAAGTATATTAAGACCGAAATGTGAGAGTTCCTGGCCCTGCCACAGGGCAAGAAAAGCAATGTCTCAACAAAACACAGAAGCCAGCATAGACCTGAAGGGGAACAGGCGGCCCCCACGACAAGGCAGCCAACTGCCAAGCTGTCATTTTGCTCCGCGGCTGAACAGAAGGCCCGAGTAATGACAACCACAAAACTCATTTAAAGTCTGAAAAGGTGACTAATGAGCTCATTCATGCTGGCTATAAATTATTCACTACAACACTGATCCCACTCAAGACAAACAGTAAAGTAAACTTTAAACACAGAGCCGGCCGGCTTCCGATGTAAGGCAAGTTATGTCTGTAAGACTTCTCACGATGACAGGGACACTTGTCCTCATGGCCTATTGTCACATTAGTCTTCTGTTTACTTTTTTTTTTTTTTACTGCCTTTAATCAAGTTAAGCAGACACAGCTGTTACACATTTATTTCTCTGCTGTTTTTTTTTTCATTAGTTATTACAAGCGATCATGAAAGCCCTAAAAATAACAGCAGATTATATTCTCTCAACATTGAAGGCTGACCTTAAAAAGGAAGCGCAGGTCTTCAGAAAAAATATTAATACACACGTTAGTTAAGTGACAACCCCACACACAGTCAAAACACGAGTGCCCGCCCAACTCTTGGAGAGCTTTGCAATTTGCTTCTCCACTTCCCTTGGTTCTGGAGGAACCGGCTGCCTTACAACCAGCGGCTACAACAGCCGCTGCTCCCGGAGTCGTGTTTGAGTTCAGATTTTCAGGAAGACATTATCATCTTAAGCAAATGTCTGCCTGCTTTTTCCAGCACTGATAAATAGCAGGTTCCTTGAAAACTCACCGCGGTGCTGCAGATTGCTTTTGGTTTCCTGTTTAACATTAAATAAAGACTTGTCACTCTTCTGTTTCCACAAACCTAACTGCTTGCTGCTTGCTAAAGCATGGCGATCTCAGCTTACTGGTCCCCTCTCTTTTTTTTTGCTCATGGGCTATCATTTTCAAGACACTGCAAGGTTTTCAAATCTGTTTGACAGACTTAGTTTTAAGTCCCCAAACAAGTACTTAACGTTACAGCTTGGTCAGATCTCTGAACATTATGTATTTTTAAACTGCTTTGAATCCATGGAAAAGGAGCTACAGAAAAGACTCCTATCCAAGTAACAGCAGATGGAGGCCCTAACTAATCAAAAGTGAAAGCAGAAAGTTAAACACTGCAAAGTGCTGGCTCACTGCAGGGGTGGCTGGGAAGCAGAGGTGGCACGAGACTCCCGGTTACTCTGGGCTCAGGGTATACCTTGTCTTCTAAGGAAAATCTACATTTTCAGTTTCTCGAATGATCTAAATGAAAGCTTTGTCCATTGTTTCAGTTGCCTAAGATGCAAAACACATTTTTAATGTATAAAAAAACACATTTTTTTAATATAGAAAAAGGGCAGTCCTACAATATTGATGGCAAAGGCCACTGCCTCCGACTCACAGTGATCTGTGGACTTTCCTGCACTCTTCGTAGTCTTTCATTCACATTTCCTGTGCTCCTCATAGTTAACTTTAAGACCTCTCCACCAGAGTCCTGGAAGTTGCTTTTGGGTCTCTTTTCTTTTGTTTTTGGTCAATTTTACTTCTTAGAAAAGTTTTTGTTTGTTTGTTTGTTTTGTTTTGTTTTTTGAGACAAGGTTTCTCTGTGTAGCCATGGCTGTCCACTCACTCTGTAGACCAGGCTGGCCTCGAACTCAGAAATCTGCCTGTCTCTGCCTCCTAAGTGCTAGGATTAAAGGCATGCACACCACTTCCCAGCTAAACTATATGATTTTTGTTGCTTTTATATTCTGCACTCTTATAAAGAAGTGGTTCTGTCTCATTACATTTATTAATTTAGGCATATGCGTGTGACTGTGGATGAGGACACGATGAGGTCAGAGGACAGTGTGCACCAGTCGGTTCTCTTCTTCCACCACGTGGATCCCAAGAATCAAACCCCGCTCACAGCAACTGGCAGCAAGCATCTTTATCAGATGAGCTATCTTGTTGACCCACGGTGGAAGGTTTTGAAAATCTAACGTCCTGATGCAAAAATCCAGTTCCAACCAAATAAATATAAAACTCAGAAACAGAGCCCTGCTGCAGGATCAGCTGTTCCATGGCTCTCCCCTGACCAACTCTCTTTCTATGCAGAAGGGTGTGGACAAAACACTCCTTTTCTGTCCCTCCTGGCAGCATGGCTGACAGGCACAGTACACCTCTCTCACTATTGGTGAGAAACCTGGTGAGTCCACAGACAGTCAAGACACCACCCTGCTTCTACTTTCTCTGGAGTGGACCACAAGCAACAACAATTTTGCCTGAAGACATTCAGTGCTTCAGAACAACAGCAGTGAAGACAATGGAGAGCAAGTCCTCAAGGATGCCACCCAAAGGCTCCCAGAGCACACACAGCGGAGCTCTCTCCCCGGACAGCTCTCCCGAGTGCCCTGCAGGCCAGGCACCCGGCCAGTAGTTATGCCTGCATTATTTATTTCACCATTGACTACTTCTCTTTCACGAGGAAGGTGCTGCCATCCTCATGGACAGAGGACACGGAGGCTGAGCAAGTCAAGTGACGTGTACAAAGGGGTAAGTAAAGTAAGACCCTGGACTAGAGAGGTGGCTCCGTGGTGAAGAGCACTGGTTGCTCTTCCAGAAGACCAGGGTTTGAATCCCAGCGAGTGGCAGCTCACAATCATCTTTAACTTCAGTTCCAGGGAGTCTAAAGCTTTCTTCTAGCCACACTGCAGCTAGGTGGTGCATGAGGTATCCATGCAGGCAAGACACATTGTGATGGTTCGTATCTGTTCGCCCCAAAGGAGTGACACTTGTAGAAGGTAGAGTAGGTGTGGCCTTGTTGGAGTAGGTGAAGCACACCTTCAGATGAAGATGTTGAACTCTCAGCTCCTCCTGCACCATGCCTGCCTGGATGCTGCCCTGCTCCCACCTTGATGATAATGGACTGAAGCTCTGCACCTGTAAGCCAGCCCCAATTAAATGCTGTCCTTATAAGACTCGCCTTGGCCATGGTGTCTGTTCACAGCAGTAAAACCCTATCTAAGACACACGTAAAATAAAAATAAATGTGGACCCATGTTAGAAGCTTGGTCCCAGTGTGGTGTGGTATGGGCTGATGGGAACCTATGGGCTTTGTGGAAGGTTTTTAGGGCACTGGGGGGCACTGCCCTTGGGAAGGGATTAAAGCCATCTTCCAGTGTCAGGGTCAGAGTGTCCTTGTCGTCCCTGAGAATTTGACCTTATCTGAGTAACAGTCTATTCTCCGAGGAACCATGGAGTGTTCTCGGAAAAACCATAAAATGTTTTGTCAATGCTTCTGCTCCGGCCAGGTGTGAAGCCAGGTGTACACCCCCCGTCCCACTTCCTCTTAACGCTTCCTTGCTCTACAAGTATAATTGTCCTGCCCTTCTGAAGTAAAGTGAGGCTTTGACAACCGTTTTTTGCTTGGCCTCGTTCCTCTCTCTCACCCATTTCTTTCAGGCTTCGTCCCCTTCGGACCCTGGTTAATTACTCGCCCTGCGGGCCGGGGCACTCCAGTGTCCCCTGGATTATTTGGGTAACCTTAGGAGGCTGAGGAAGGAGAATTGCCTTGTATTTGAAGAATTACAGAATGAGACTGTCTTCACACACGCCCATGAACACACGCACACACACAGACCAAAATAAAAATGTTGACTAATGGGGCTGGCAAGTTGGCTCATCGGGTAAGAGCACTGATTGCTCTTCCAAAGATCCTGAGTTCAAATTCCACCAACCACATGGTGGCTGACAATCACCCATAAAGAGATCTGATGCCCTCTTCTGGTGCGTCTGAAGACAGCTACAGTATATTATGCCGGAAGGAGTGGAGCTGAAGCGAGCAGGGCTGGAGCAAGCGGGGAAGTCCTGAGTTCAATTCCCAGCAGCCACATGATGGCTCACAGCCATCTGCACAGCTACAGTGTACTCATAAATAAATAAATAAATAAATAAATAAATAAATACGTTGACTAATGTTAAAAAAAGAAAAGATGAAATCTACAAGGTTAGCCTTGGGCAGGAATTCCCTAGTGATGTCATACAAACTCCGATTTTAAGGAAGCAAGTGGAAATGACTGGAAAGGGAAATGACTTAGGAAGCACGTGAGCCATGGCTTCTCCCTCCCACAGCAGCTCTCCAAACTGCCCAGCTCAATCGTCAACTACAAAGGTTCCGAGATAGCTAAGAATGGGCCATCCAGATAGCAGACTCAATACAGGAACCCCCAGGTCTCTGGGGTTTGAAGTCTGAGGCGGCTGTTCTGTTTCTTGTGACCAAAAGTAGCTTTACAGACACCCATAATGAGTTAGTGATCAATGGAGTTTCCTTTCTTACGTTTCTAATATGGTAAAACAGAATAAAATAGGAAAATGACATTTTGACAGGTTTAGTGACAAGACTTGATAAGATTAAAACGATTTAAATTAAGGCTCAATTTGCAAACTATTACCAAGCACTTTAAGGTCGGCAGTTAGGAGAAAATCCTGGCCATGGTCCTTGAGTCCTGCTTATAGACCTGGGGGGGTGGATTATGAATGGGAAATTAACTGTTGGGAATCCATGGCTACCAGAAAACAGCTGTGCATATAACCACAAGCAAGCATGACCCATTGCTGAGGTCAGAGTTTAACTGGAAGGGAGCTCGTTCCTGGTGGGGTGGGGAGGAAGACACAGTATCTCAACTTGGCATCCCAAAGCACACAGTGTAAGACTAGTGATCCAGAAGAGAAGAGGACAGCCATAATGGCTCAGTTTATTGAGTAGTTGTGACATGGCAGACAGTGAATTACACATTTTAGTTGAATTATCTCATAGAAAGTGGAGAGTCATTATACTCCCCCAAAAAGGAGAGAGAGAGAGAGAGAGAGAGAGAGAGAGAGAGAGAGAGAATGAGAATGAATGAGAATATCTTAGTGCTGAAAAAAAGAATTTTTGTCAAAATTGACAATATTTTCTAAAAATCTTGCATAGCTTTAGCAATAATCAGTTGTGAAGCTTAATGCTTTTCTAAGCTATCAAAGACAACAAAATATCCCAGCCAACCATGCCAGTGTAATAAACAAATGATCTTGCTAGTTTTCTACGCAGAAAACAGTATTCCTAAACCATATGAGGAAATGATTAAAAACTGCACAGTCCAGGTCATGCAGGAAGATAGCCATGCGGAAGCACGATTAGCTAGCCATTAGGAGGAGCAACGTGTTGGTTTTCTGGATTTTTAAATATTTCGATTTGAATATACTCTTTGGTGTGCTTCCTTTGATCATTTGAAGTACTCACTCTTCTATGTTATCGTGGTTTTCATTTGTTTGGGTTTTTTTTTTTTTTTCTTTTTTTGGTGCTGTGGATTGAACCAAAGCAAAGCAAAGGGCTTGATACATTCTAGGCAAGCCCTCTACCACTGCCCTAATCATTGCTTTACCAGGTTTGGTTTTGTGTGTGTCTGTGTCTGTGTGTGTGTGTGTGTGTGTGTGTGTGTGTGTGTATGTGTATTTGGTTTTCAAGAAAGGACTCCACTGAGTGACCTTGAACTCAAAGATCTACTTCTGCCTCCGGAGTGCAAGGATCAAAGGTGTGGGCCACCACCCAGCTTGCACTCTTTCCTAAAGGTGTGGACCTGTGGAGGATACTGGGCTGTTCCTCCAGAGCTTTTTGAAGTTCATGATGAGAGACCAGAGCCTCAAGGAAAAGAGAGCTAAGATTCAACCCAGCAGCAGGCTCTCAGGTCATCCCTGAATCAAGAATGGGAGGATCCCCGTTCTCTGAGGGCTGTTGTCAGGTTGCCCTCAGATGGCCTGGGGATAAGGGAACTCTCGAACCCACCTCAGAGACACTGTCTGAGTTTCACTTTGATTAGAAGGTTCAGCCTCTCCAGGAGTCATCTTTCAAGGTAGGTAGTAGGCTCTCCCAGGATTATTATGGGACAGTGCAGGTTCAGGCCACAGGGGTGGGGTGGGGGAGGCTAAACTCAAACCTCTCCAGAAAGGATGAGGTGAGAGGACAGCTACTGTAGGCTTGCAGAACCTTTAAGCCAGCCTGCTCTGGCTGGGCTTTTCCCTGGCCCAGTGCCTCCCCAGGTGCTCATTCCAGCCTTCTTCAGGGACCTTTGCCCTTCCGTGGCTAGCTGAGCTCTTTGGCCCCTCACACCTCCACTCTGAATCCATACCTGCATGGGGCCTCCCACCGACTCAGTGCGCAGCCCCTCTACTCTGTGTGATCTGCCCTCCCTGCCGAGCTTGCCCAGCCGCCTTTTCCATACTCATTTTGGCTCAGATGGTAACACTGAAAGGTGGCTTGTGACTTAACCTTCTTAGAATGGCAGTTAGTAAAGCAGGGAACACAGTGGCCACCTGGTCTTGGAGTTTACCTTTCTGACAACTACAAGCTCTAGAAATCACATCCTGAGGCTAACTTTTCCAGACACCACCCCACCTACAAATAGGCCATCCTCAGAGTTAAGCCTTAAGCCGGCCAGGTACTGGATGGTGTATAGATATGCAAAGTGTGCAGGTAGGGGACTCCCACCGGAAGGCTTTTGGGAGTTACAACCGAGTTAACATCTCTAAGGAAATAAAGAAATCAGAGGAGGGGAAGAAGTGAATAGAGGGTTCGGGTCTCTGGGAGATGGGGGTGGGGAATTCCTCAAGACTAACTACCTTTCCAAGCTCTGTACACTGAGATCTTTAAACCTGCTCTTGACTTTGAACAATAACCCGTAGGGACTAGGGGCTGAGGCTGGCTGGCTTTTCTAGCCACTCTCAGACTCCCTTCTCTGTTCTTTATATTGCATTTCCAAGCGGTTGGGTCTCTCACTATAGACTGACACTCTGGCTTTTGGATCTGCAGTATTCAGCCCCTCCGCTCAGCCCACTTCTGAGAAACAATGGGTGTGCTCTCTGAACTAAAATCGGGATCTGGAGGGGAAGACCACCAGAAGAGTCCCCTCCGTGGCCCCCACCAGCCACAGGACCCCTGGGAAGCCTGGCTGTCTTCTGAAGCCCCTAGGGAGCAGCCGACATCTTTACAATTACAGAACTGGGTGAGGGTGCTGGCTGCTCTGCTTGAGAAGTAAGGAAGCCACAAAAAGGCTACATTTCTGGTTGGGGGAGGGTTGTTTGTTTTGTTTGTTTGTTTTAAATTTTCAGTGGTGAGGGTCCAACCCAGGAACTTGAAAATTCTTAAGTGAGTGATCTACCCCCTGGGTTATGTCATCAGCCCTAGTGTTTGGGCAGAGTGTTCCTATAGAACCTAGTGACCTCAAACTCTTGAATCTTCTGCCTCAGCCTCCTGACCAAACCCAACAACTTCAACTTTTAAGGTTTTTCCTGACACCTTAGCTATTTGAAAGAACAAGGCTGGCTATATGGGTATGTCTCTGTTAATAGCGTGCTTGGACTGCATGCATGAAACCTGGGTTTGTTCTCCCAAAATCCTATAATCCAAGTATAGAGGCACACACCTATAATCCTAGTACTCAGGAGGTGGAGTTCAAGGTCAGATGATCAAGGCCATCCTTGGCTACACAGAACGTTCGAGGGGAGCCAGTTGAGCATATATGAGATATACTGCCTGTCTCTCCCAAAGCAAAAACAGAGACACACACTACTGGCAAGATGTGTAGTCACAGCAGCCGTGAAATCCTTGGAGGACTTTCAGGGCTTGGGAAAGTTGGGTGATTTCTCTGTGGCTTAGTGCCCTTACTTGGAAAGTATGAATATACTATGATCTATCCAGTAAGGCCCGCAGGAGGGTCACACACTTGTCTTAAGCCCCTAAAAGAGCACATGCCATTGGTAAATGGCAGCCCAGTGCTCTCTATGGTCAGGTCAAAATTAAAAAGATTTAGAAGCCAGCTGATGAGAGGGCTCGGCCAGGAAATCCCTGCCTGTTGTTCTGGTGACCTGAGTTCAATCCTCAGAACCCAAAAGTAAAAGGACCTCCCCCCCTCCACACACACACACCCCACCAAAAATAAACCAAAAAATAGTCGGGCAGTGATAGCTCACGCCTTTAATCCCAGAACTCAGGAGGTAGAGGCAGGCAGATTTCTGAGCTCAAAGCCAGCCTGGTCTACAGAGTTCCAGGACAGCCAGGGCTATACAGAGAAACAACAACAACAAAACAAAACAAAAACAAACAAAAAATTAATTATTTTTTTTTTACATTTTATCTATGTGAGTACACTGTAGCTGTACAGATGATTATGAGCCTTCATGTGGTTGTTATGAATTGAATTTTAGGACATCTGCTGCTCCGGCTGGCCCCACTCACTCTGCTCTCTCAGTCCCTGCTCGCTCCGGCCCAAAGATTTATTTATTATTATACATAAATACAATGTACTTGTCTTCAGACGCACCAGAAGAGGGCGTCAGATCTCATTACGAGTGGTTGTGAGCCACCATGTGGTTGCTGGGATTTGAACTCAGGACCTTAGGAAGAGCAGTCAGTATTCTTACCTGCTGAGCCACCTCACCAGCCCCCCCCCCCCCCCCCCCAAAGCAATTCTGAGACAGGAGCTGAGAGCTTACCCAGGAGAGGGAAGCAGTTCAGCTCTGGAGTGCCTGACTGGCAAACCCCAGACCCTGAGCTCATCTCAGCACCTCAAAAACAAAACAAAGACCCAGCAAGATGGCTAAGTGGGTAAAGGTACTTGCTAGCAAGCATGACAACCTGAATTTGATCCCTGGGGTCCACAAAGTGAAAGAGGAGAACCCACTCCCCTAAGCTGTCCTCTGACTTACACACATATTATGCTGCTTGAGTGCCCCCCAACAATCAAATGAAAAAACAATTCTTTTTTTTTTTTTTTTTTTGGTTTTTCGAGACAGGGTTTCTCTGTGTAGCCCTGGCTGTCCTGGAACTCACTCTGTAGACCAGGCTAGCCTCGAACTCAGAAATCCTCCTGCCTCTGCCTCCCAAATGCTGGGATTAAAGGCGTGCGCCACCACTGCCCAGCTTTAAACAAATGTTTAAAAATAAAACAAAAGCTGATATATTATTATTCCTTTACTTTTTCTTTTCTAGCTCCTGTCCCCAGACAGTAACTGTAGAAAGTCACAAAGCCATTCCTTCTTTCCTTTCTACTTAGAAGCATTAAAAATCCGTGAAAATTTGCCCCTGAATTCACTAGAATTTTCTGACATTTTCAGCAACTTCCTAAAAGACAACTGAAACACTTTCCTGGTTTTGGTTCTGGACTCTCCCGACACAAAAAGCTCTGATTAGCCAGGCAGTGATGCCTCACGCCTTTAATCCCAGCACTCGGGAGGCAGAGGCAGGTGCATTTCTGAGTTCGAGGCCAGCCTGGTCTACAGAGTGAGTTCCAGGACAGCCAGGGCTACACAGAGAAACCCTGTCTCGAAGAACACCCCCCCCCCCCAAAAAAAAGCTCTGATTCTCCCTGAATGCTGGATTTGGGTGACCGATGTCCCAAATCCCAGCCCTGCTATAGACGCCACTGCAGAATGGGGGCTCCTCCTTGGCACTTGGCTCTGACAATTCAAACTTCCTTCTCATGGCAATATTTCTGCATCCGCCATATGCTGGGATCATCAGTACGGGTATCACACCCAGATTAGACATGTTTGTTTGTTTGTTTGTTTGTTTGTTTCATAAAGAAAAGCCTATTGACTATTCTGCAAGACGGCATGGCAGTAACCAGAATGCCACCTTGTAGCCTATTTATTTTCAAAGCTACCTGCTCCTTTCTAGGATAGGAGTGGGCTAACCCTAGTCAGAGTTGCCTCTGTGAACATGGGCCATTCCTGTCCCAAGTAGTAGCTCATGGTAGCACAATCACTACCCTCTGATTTGTGTGGGGTCTAGATTCAAGTACGTGACAGGAGTTGCTAGGGACTATAGACTTTGGATATAACAGAAAATTCTGGCAGTGTAACAAGATAATTCAACTTTGCTCCTTCACAACACCCCAGAATATGTTTGTTGGACATGTGACAAGAACAGGCTATCTTCTTTTTGAAGTGTCAGAAGCCCTCTCGGAGACAGCCGCATTTTATAGCTCAAGGTGGGCAGGCTCTACTATGTACAGAGCTCTCTCTAAAGCCCCTGAACCACCCTTTGCACTGAGCCAACCACAGGCCCATGTGACACAGAGTTCAAGTACGTGACAAGGGCAATGAGGTCTTTAGCCAAAGCTGAGGACTTCTAGGGAGGTTTCCAAGGCTTTTTGTTTGTTTTTTGTTTTAGAGAAAGAGCTAAGCTGGCCTTGAACTTGCTATATAGTTCAGGATGGGCTTGAACCTCCTAATTCCAGCTCCCGATGGCTGAGGTTACACACATGCACTGTCACGTCTAATTGTTTCACTTATCTGTTTTTGATTTTGTTTTCTGAGATATGATCTCATAATAAAGCCCTGACTGGTATGGAATTCACCATGTAGGCCAGGATGGCCTTGAACTCACAGAGATGCTATTTGAGATGTGTGCCACCATACCCTGCTGTGCCAGTTTTATGTGGTGCCAAGGCTGATACCAGAGTGTTACACAGTCTAGGCAAGCACCTATTCACTGAACTCTATCCTCCGTTGGTTCTTAACCCACACATTTGTGTGTAGCATGGACCATCAGGAGCAAGGAATGTTCTAGGGATAGCCGATAACGACATCATGAAAGCAGTGTCTCATGAAGATTAATCTGGTCATAATACATACAAAGAAGAGGGAGAGACCGAAGTGTAGAGGAGTTGGGCTTACGGACGACAGAAACGGTCACACTGGGACATTCTTACAGTGATGAAACGAAATTACTTTCATCTTCCCCTTAAGTTTTCCTGTGCACCCTTGATGCTTCCTATATGCCTTATAGGTCGATACCTGGCCACTAAGTAAAACTGGAGTCCAGCAAAGAAAAATTTTCAGATTAAAAGGGAAGCAAAGGCCAGGTGTTCGGGCAAGTACCACTCTTCCGGGGAGATGCCGGTAGGCACGCTGGAGTGGCTGCCCTTAGACTGTTCTTTCCTCCCCTGTAAAACTCCACCACAATCCCAGCAAGGCAGCTAGACTAGCTTTCTCTGCACGGAGTTTCCAGAAACTGCTCCCCTGGGGCTTCATGCTCCCCATGTTCCCGACATCCTCCCACTCCATGGCCTCCTCAGTCCCTCAGACTCCTGACTTCAGACCTCTGCAGGTGCAGGCAGGCTTGCTCTCAGAGTGGAGAGCAGTAGGAGAGCAGAGGTTGGAAACCCACCGCAGAGAGGACAGCCTAGAGTCTGCATCCCAGGGTCAACCACCACAGGTCACCAACTCTGGGTTTCCAACTTCTGAGCTCAGGATCAGAAGTAGTCCCTGGAGATGGGCGTCATGAGCCTTTGCCTGCAAAAAATGTCAGCAGGGTGCTTTAGTGTAGGGCACCTGTGCGGACCTCCGCAGATGGAGCTACTGTTTTTTTTTTTGTTTTTTTTTTTTTTTTGGTTTGTTTTGTTTTGTTTTGTTTTGTTTTGTTTTGTTTTTGCAATGAGATCTGGCTGAGTTGCTCAAGGGAAACCAGTCTCACTGGGTTTTATTTGCTGGGCAAAAGGCACGTCCCTAATTTAATTATCATATGCCCAAAACAGAAACTTTTTTTTTTAAGCCATAAGAGTACACCCGCATATTCCCAGAGGACCAAACTCTAAAGACTACAGGTGTTTGGGGACCGTGACATCAGCACCACAGCCTGGTTACAGTTCCATCTCACGAGTCCTGTGGGAGATTTCCTCAGTAAACACAGGAAGGACAAGAGTTTGAGACCTGAGCTGGCAGCCCCAGGCCGTTGGTCATGCCTGGAGGAGATTCGGGCATCTCTCTGCCCTCTCTCCCTCACACCCATTCAAAACTTCCCAGGTTTACCGAAGCATTGGGTCAAGAACTAGGGTTTCACAGCTGTCCTTTTCTTTCTAGAATGTTACTCTGCTAAGATTGCCTCACATTTCTGGATTCAGTGTGTGGATGTGGGTGAGTGTGTCCCTGCAGGTGGGGGTCAGAGAACAGCTTGCTAAAGTAGGGTCTGTCCTTCTATTATGTGTATCTCGGGAATCACACTCAGGTCAGACCAAGCACCTTTACCCCTTGAACCATCTCACTGGCCCAGTAATTCATTCTTCTATTACAACATCCCAGCGGTCATCATGGGATACTTGAAAACCACAATGAGGAGGAGGTGGAGGTGGAGGTGGAGGAGGTGGAGGAGGAGGAGGAGGAGGAGGAGGAGGAGGAGG